>CM037778.1:88006789-88056789 GCA_021229015.1 Solen grandis
TTTTTTTTTAATAATTATGTGGCAAGTCGAAAATTGTCAAGTGCTGGAGACACGTGAATTGAAGTGGTCCGAACTGGACACCGTAGAACTTAGACCCTAGTGCATTCTCATAGCTAAGACTGTTTTGTGTCTCCGTTCATGTAAGAGGTCATTGTTTACCGGAAATAAGCACTTAATGAAACGAAGAATATAATGAACATTCTAGTAAGATCAGTAGCCTTAATCATAAAGTTTGCAATGTCGTTCCATACCATGTTTCAATAAATATAGGAGAGTAAGGGGGGCGTATGCGCTAAAATTCCTATAATTAAAACCAATTTAATTGGTTTGATTTTTTTAAGCGATAATATATATCTGAAATACTGAGCACATGAGCTGCTTTATCAATATGATCCTCAAATCATTTTATTCTTTTACTTAGCGGATCTGGAAGTTCCAAGCAGAGATATATGCATAACAATACATCAGACATAAATTCCATCAAAAGGTTTTAATTTGTATAAACACTTTATATAATTTCTCTCGCATCATGTGGAACCCGTTTCTGGTGTCGTAGGCAGTGTTGAAGTTTGCTATCATAAAAATCAAATTCAGGTATACAAAAACTACTGTGTTTCGAAAAACCACTAACGTTACCTTCACATTTCTCCCCCCTCCAACCATGATCACACTGGCACGTGTACTGGTCCTCTCCTTGTACTTTGCACGTGCCATGTTCACTGCACAATGGACTAGGGCCTATCTTTCCACAAACTTCGAGATAAACTACAATACGAGATTATTGAAAATTGAAGCAGACCACATTGAATGGCACAAAAGGAGTAATAGGGAATTATGAGTAGGCGCTTTAGTCTTATTTCCAGAAAGTCCATTTTTGCTCGCATACACTTTTTCTGCAGAACTGAATCGGTATTATTCAATCCGGTGTTATGATTTTAAAAATTTGACCAAAAACAAGATGGAACAGTTTAGATAAAGCTCAGTGGTGGATTCAAGGGGGGGGGGGGCGCAACTGGCGCGCGCCCCCTCTAAAACTCCCCGACTATCCATAAATATAGACATACAACCCCCCGAAAACTCACAAGAATACACTATTTTACAACTTTAAATTTAAAAAAAAAATCGCACGGGATTCCCCAGAATCCCTAGTCCAACCAAATCTACATTCTTATCACGGCCCTGGCAAAGCGACAAGCCGCTTGCATTGTCACTGCCTACATTTTTTTTAAATATCTCCCCCCCCCCCCCCTAACCTGAACTCCTGGATCCACCTCAACGTGGAGCATTTAAGTTAATTGACATAAAATTTGTGTAATGATGACGTTTAAGTTAACTTACGAAAATATCCCTAACCTAGACATATATATTTTATATTTAAAGAACATGGATTGAACTGACGTCACCATGGGTTTATTTTCTGCAATATCATATACTTGGTGCAAGTCATGCATATTTTAACAATGATCTGAGAATTAAGAATAGAGAAATAGATAGACTTTTTTTAAAGAATGTTGCAGAGAAATATCAAATGATGGTAAAGATAATAAAGGCAATACAGCCAAACCTGTCTTAAGCGGTCAGTCAAGGGAATAACAGAAAGTGACCGCTTAACAGAGATGACCGCTTAATGAAGGTTAAACATATGCCAAAATGCTGGTTCGGTAGTATTAAAACTGACCGCTAAATGCAGGTTGACCGCTTAATACGGGTGGCCGCTAATGCAGGTTCAACGGTATTCCGAAATGTTTTAGACACTCATAAAATGATCAGTCAGGTGTTTCAAACGAAATTAAGCCGTCGCGAATAAAAGACGTTATACATTATGCTATCAGCATCATTAACAATTCGAAACGTGAAAACAGAAATTCAGGATTACACTTACCCTGTTTATGCATAATAGTCAGAAGCATCTCCTTCATATCTGAAAGTATCTCTGGAACAGAATAAAAGGAAGCAGTGTAAATAATGTGTGTTTTGATTTAATTTAATTTAAATCATGCGAACTATTTTCCTGCCTTACTACGCAGATGGGAACAATTCGCAAACACTCGCATGCAAATGTAAGTTATTACAGATTAAGCCGGTTGTTTCATCACAAAACAACACTTTGATTTTAAATAAAGAGATCTCGTGCTATAAAGGCGTCAGCTATAAACTTTGCAATTTGAACAATACCATCTTATGAGTTATTTGTTATGTTTTAAAACAGCAGTTAAGTAGGACTTTGTATTAATCTTCTGAAAGTATTAGTACATAAAAAAAATGTCATAAAGATACGGTATCCATCTTCAGTGACACGTGTACTATCATTTGAACAATATGGACATGATCGTGGTTCACGTTGCATATTTACATGTTCATATAATATTATGTGATTAAAACTAGAAAAAAGTGGTTATTAACTTTCAGTTAAGACTCTATTCTTCATGTACATGAAACTTTTTAAATTAAAATAAAAATCGCACGGGAATTCCCCTGGATCCCTAGTCCAACCAAAACTACACCCTTATCACGGCCCTGGCAAAGCGACAAGCCGCATACAATTTGTCCTTGTTTGGTATTTTCGTGATCATCATCAGCATTATCATCATAAATTTCAAACATCAAAAGCTTTGAATGATAATAGAAAAGATTAAAACAATATGTTTTAATGGACGGCTTAATATAAGCATACTGTCCCCCTCTCTTTCTCTTTTCTACAATGCAAAATAATGAATGTATAAAACCTAGCATTTAAAAAATAGGTCTACTATTCAAATATAACCTAGCAACTTCCGAAAAGAATTGAAAACTGGAATAAAACTCTCGACCCCTTCCAGGAAAAAAATACTGATTGGGCACTCTTAACTCCAATACCGTAGGCCAACTGAGCGAGCACTCTTATCTCCACTACCGTAAACCTATGGGGCAAATAAGGTTAACTCAACGGCACTACACAGGTCAACAGTTCATTAATTTACTGCATTAACTGCACCAAACGTTCTTCATATTACGGTTGCATATTTATAAGATAAACTTTAAGTATAACTTATCCCACACATCTGTAAAATTAATTACAAGCCCAATACAGAAGACGTGAAATGTGCTTCGATCGAAGCGATAAGTAGGTCATGAACTGCATGTACAAACATCATTAAATACAAACATCTACTGACTAATAGCTTATTAAATATGGCCAATCACACGGGAAACTATTTAAAACAAATACAAATCACGTATTTGATACCCCCAAACAATCACATAGAAAAATATCGGTCACTTAAAATTGTTACAATCACAGCTATACATTCGACTGCAATATCAATTTGCGCATGCGCCTGTTGAACGGAAAAGTAATCCCATTTTAAATGGACATACTTATATATATACAGTACTTAATAACAGTATTATATATACAGTATTGAATATCGTCCAGAAAATTGTGTACCTCGATTTTCGTGAATTGCTGTTTTCATTCCATCAATGGCAACATTAGACGTCTCAAATCCATCTGATATGTCCTCACTGATGCTCTGGATTTTGTTTAACATCTCTTCATCCTCCTCCAATCCATGTGTTTTAACGAAGTCATCGGGAGTTTCTGTGAAAGCCGTCTCCGTCACTTCTAACACGCCCCCATAAGAAGGTTTCAGGAAAACGACAAAACATAGTAACAAAGTTAGCAAACTGTTCATCATTGTGTAGATATTGTTCAGTGCAAAGCTTCTGGCGAACTGAAATTAGTTAGACTAGTTATCATGTTATATATTAGAATATTGCTTAAAGTATGTCAACACTTAGTACCCAAGTACCCACTTATATTGAAATAATTAATAATGTCACGGAGTTTGGAAACAATATATGCAACATTGTGGCCAATCAAAGATTGTTCAAGTGGGGCAAGTTCAGACTCAAGAGGAATCGCTTCATAAATCAAAGCGCCCATTGCGCTGAGAGACGGCGGCGGGATTAACATGAACTAGTTTTAATTATAATCCCAGCGTTCCAGTTTAGTAATTGAAACAATAGAGATAAAGGTCATACAACGCCAAACACTTCACATGCTTTCCTGCAACTGTAGTTGCTACGGTGCCAGTTGAAATCACTCTCTGTTTGTTACATAATAATCCGGAGTTGAATATCTAAGTAGGTCATTCCCTTTCTTCAGTACTAATTAACCTGATTTATACATTCTATCATCTGTTGCCGAGTATGTGTAAAAATTGTAAATATATTTGATTATTTAAGATTCTTGAATGTTTGCCTTTCTATTTCAAAGTTTAGAAATAAGGGAGGAACCTAACTCGCCATCATGCAAAATAACTTGTAAACTACTTTATCAATTACATACATTGGAGTTTCTAATGCGGATCACTACTTTTTTTCCTTTTACAGGAGTAGATCTTCATGTATGTAAAATGGTTTGCTGTTCTGATTAATAAACGTCACGAATATTTTGTTCACCCTTTAAATAGATGTCTCCATTGCAAAATAATGGTAAAAGAAAACATGTGAACAAACAATAATATATTAAAAGCGGTTACGATTATGATTTAAACGTCTATGTAACATATTCCACTCGTATTCGTTTGTGCAGAATCGCATTGCATGCATACACAATAAGCGCGGAGAGGTACAGTTAAATTTGCCGTGGAAAATATGTAGAGCAGAAAGGTCAGCAAGGCCTGTTTTCAATTTCCAGCTACTACAGACGGCTGGCCGCCGTCTAAGTTTTGCTCAATCAGAATATTTAAGTATAATTGTTTATTCCCACAAAGTGTCACATACAAAAGTCATTCCATTGTCAAATATATATATATATATATATATATATATATATAGAAGGTACTGTGTAATTATCGTGTCTGTCTTATGACTTTATTAAACGGTATATAACAGAGCATTAGTACTGAATTAATTTAAACCCATGTAAGAATGTAACTTTACAACATTTAGAATGTTACTGACGAAGTTTTAAAATTGCGAATATAGCACATTAAGTATTGTTTGAGAAAAATACTCACTTGGTCTTGGCATTAAATGTAATGTGCAGTTTCCAAAGGGGCGTCAGAGCTATCTTCATACAACTTTTGACTTGACTTGACTATTTGAGTTTACCGTCGCCTCGACAGTATTTCAGTCATATAGCGACATCCAGCTAATTACAGGTGGAGGAAGACCCCGAATGCACGGAGACATCCGGGTAGAACCACCGACCTACCGCAAGCCAGCTGGAAGGCTTCCTCACATGAAAATCCAAATGACCATGCCGGGATTCGAACCCACGCGGTGAGGGGCTACAATTTTTCAAGTTGGGAATGTGGTTAACAATATGAGTGAACGTAATACAGAATCAAAAACATCTCAACAGATGAAATAGCTCAATAACATCATTGTATAATGTGATTTGATTCTGAAATACTAAACAGACACGTTGCTAAGTAAACCGTATCCAAATCATTATAATCAGTAATCAGTGATTCTATTATTTGACAATTTGACACCTACTCTGTTAAATGTTGGAGCGAAAAATATAACTACACGGTTATCTTTATATTTGGCATCTTCTAACTCCTTGACATGCCGATCATTTATCAACAAATATTACCGCGCTGTCGACTGAAAGTTATGTCGTCCACGTTCAGAACTTGTCAGCAATTTTAACCTTTCATTTGATAAAATGAGAAGAAAATGATTAAATGGAAATATTAATAATAAAACAAAATTAGAAATGTAAACAAAATAATTTAGAATGATTTGTCAGATCATTGATGGTTTTTACAAATTTTGACCATTTATCACAAAATTTGGCCACAATGTTTATTTTGTAAAAAAAATCAAACTTGCCAAGCATGATAACCAACTAGAATGTCCCAGCCAGTTCAAAGGAACATTCCATGAACTGATAGAAATTACAACATTGATTGTTCGGTATCACATTTGACACTTGGGTGACTTATGATATTATCAGAGGGAGTACTTGCAAGATATGACAGCCATGTTCATTACTAGCCAGGGAGTTAGTGCTTGAATGCAGGTTTTAAATTTCATCGCCAACCGAACAAAATATAATTATTTCAATAACTGGAAACAATTGGAACCAGGATGAGTTATGGTCATAGCATGTTTCCCAGTCATCGTTAATTATTTACCAATAGTTTAAGTTCTATTTGATATTGTTCAAATATTACTCCGGAAATAAATCACCCTCCTACTTAAAAAAAAGGAAATAACTCTACAATGGGACCAGGCAGACCATAAGTTTAATGACACTGCGCTTCCAACCCATCCATCGACTCGAGAAAACAAAGATAAAATACACTATCACAACAATGTAATTAAATCTTAATTGCACCATTAAACAAAATAATTATTGTCTAAGCAAAAATGGCATACTAATAAAAGACGTTTGCAAAATTGTACAAACACAAATGCTTTGTTCACTTACCATTCTGTGTATCTCTGTACACGCATAGAAGATTGTCTCCTTACTTGAATAACTTCATCTGCATCCACAAGATGACTTTGCAGACGTATAAGTATAGGTTAATTCATAGTTGCCTTAAACTACACGATATAGTCACGAGGGCGGAGCGTTATAGTCCACGGTGACTGAACAAATACTAGCATCTGACTTGACGAGAGGAAAATGCCATGTGCTAAACGCTCTGATTCACGTTCCATTTATTTCTTATAGAAAACATTTTAGTTCAAAATCTTCAATCCCGAAAAGCACTTAAAATACTATCATAGGAACCCGCATGTCTTTGATTAGCAAAACAGTCCTTGAAGTAGCATGATTCCAGTTTTATTTTGAAAACTTCTACAGATTAACATTGTTTCAGACTAAGAGGTAATTCATTCCACGGTTGTGGTCCTATCGTTCTAAAACTTAAACTTTTGTCAGAGAGTCTTTTTTCTTATTGAAAGGAACAACATAACAGCCATCAGAGGATTCAGATGATCTTTGATCGATGTTACATTTGTAGCGAAACGAAACTCTCAACAGTATGTTATTAAAATTAAACTCTTTATTAAAAACAAAAACCTGATGAGAGATTAAATGCCTTCCTTTTTTCCAAATCACAATTCGATTCATCGTATTAATGCATGTATTCCATCGATGCTCCAGTTAAATTATAATTGTTCATCTCGACGGTCCACATATGATTCCCTATAGTTCTGTTTCTATTTTTAGAAATAGGTACCGTACTAATCAGAGGGTGCCAAATTCGGGGAATACAGGTGATTCAAACCCCGCCGCAGTAGTTACCTCCCCTTACAGTTGTAGATAATCACTGCCACCACAAGTAAAAATCAACGGAATTAAGCTATTTTTTCTTTTTTCCAAAAAAAAAATATTTTACTGCGAGTGTCATTTCCCTAAGTATGTTTTCTTTAATAAACATCAAATATCGCCTCGTGGTAAAAAAATAAATCATTTTAAAAAATATTTTTGTTGTGACAGCAGACGGAGACGCCATTTTTTTTAGTTTACCATCATCACGTGACATTTGTGACGGCAGTGATTTTTTTTGCTTGCAAAGGAGATCACTGTGTGGAGTTTGCAGGTGATTAAGCAGATTATAGAAGCCACATTCAGGTGCTGCTTGTGTCGCAGACCAGCTCAGTCAGAATGTGGGTTTAAAGGACAACACAATAACTCATCGGATCTTTACGACAGAATCGTGTTTATGGTGTATATGTCTCCATTCTTCCCTGGAATGTACAAGTTCAGATACATGTACATTTCCTGACAATACAGTTTAAAAGTAATTACGAAGAAATATATGCGAAACTGCAACAATCGAAAATACAAGATAAAAGACAACAATAAAACAATAGATTACACAAGATGATTACCTGTATATATATAAATATATATAAACAATTCACGGTTTTCTGAAGCATGTCAAAATGGCGATGTTTATCTTTTCAAATAAATTACGGAAGTGATTGCGATTGGTTATCGATCTAGTGCTGAAAAAGGTTAAAGAGGTTAAAAAGGTTAGAAAGTTCAATCACAAAAATAAGGAATGGTTAAAGGGAGAAAACTCAATTACGCTACACTTATCTTAATTGCGACAGCACTACGATACCTATTTGCTACTCCACAGTACGTGAATATTACAAGTAAATTATCAAGGGTAATTCATTATATAAAACAAAGACGTTTTCGATGTGCTTTATTGTTTTATTAAATGGCTAAAACCTGAAGTGGGATAACGTGTGTTATATTTAAATATAAATATTATACACCCTATGACACTTGTGGGAAGTGGACAGGTACATTGTCCTGTAGCATTAGGATACCTGTTTTAGAGTTCTTTAGTTTTCTCCCCGTTTTAAGTTCTTGCTCAATTTTAATATCAGAAACTGAATGGCAGTCATAACAAATGGGTTCTTTATTTCTTAATTGATATCCTTGCGTAATGTTTTTGGAGGAGTAAAAGAAGGCAATGCCCATTCTACCATGTAGAGGTGACGTCACGCTCCTACCGAAGCGGTTTATTTTGCGGGCACAATGCTGTAGGCCTAAAACTTTCTGATGTACCCTCGTATTTGCAGACAACACGGGAATGTGAGCGAAACATGTCTAAAGAGTCTGCTATCAATCAAAATCAATGAATTGACATACCATGACGAATTAGGCAAGTTGCATAAAAGAAAGGTAAACTAGTAACGTAGTTTCCCTTTCCAAACCCGAGACTGGGACTCAGATAATTCAGATTTTGCATCGATTATTAAAACATTTTAATTAAGTTTCGACTTCCATAACGCAATCGTACTGAAATAATCATGAAAATTATTACTATATAGTAATAAGACAGACAACAAAATTTGGAACTAAGTAGTAAAAACAGGAAGTCTATAAATATAGCTGTCTAAATATAGCCCCAAATTGTTGTCCGATTCAAAATGTGGGATACTTTAGAACAGCATTGCAACCAAACCTGTTCAAAAGGGAAAACAAAACAGCAAAACGAAACAAAAAAGACTGTCATAAATTGCTGAAATGTAAATTGGAAACGAGCATTTGGCAACTGAATTTACAATGAGTAGTGTCCTTTTTTCAATATCCGAGCCTGGCCGGATCGCTGCTTTGAGTCCATGATCTCTACGTTGATAGCTGTGCCTGGTACTTTATTCCATTTGGTTACAGTCCTCGGAAAAAAAACGAATAGTGGAAAGTATTGATTCTGCAGCAGTGATAGATTACAAATTTAACAGAGTATGTATATCTTAGGCAACGAACCGGTAAGTAAATATTTCGATGAATCACTCTCACGATCTCATCCCCTCCGATAACTTCCTAATCCCGTCCTTGTGAAACTGAAAAAAATAAGTACAGGCCTGCAAATATACCGATATTTGATCAAGTATATTTTGAAACAACCCCAGACAAACGTATTTTCGTATCATAAGTTCAGTCCTTTAGTTAATATAGAAAATGATGCGGACAAAGAAGAAGCGTGTCCGAAATCGGCACTAATCATTTGATGTCGCAAAGTCGGGTTCATGTACCGTGTAAATCAAAACTTTGCAATTTCTAGCAAATAGGTTGTGCAATAAAGCACATATACATGTATATATATCTTGATATCTTTTACATTAACTGACCTGCAATTTGCATAAAAAAAGACTTCAGTGCAGGTGCATGCATCATTGGACTTGGAGTTATAGGCTCTTTGCTCAAAGAATATAAAGGTTTGCACTGACTAAGAGATTTCCACGATCACTTCAATTACATGATGGACCGTGATTACAATCTAAGGATGAATGAATTACCTTAAAAGGAATTTGATCAAGAAATACATGCATACAAGGGGCATATTGAAATATCGTGATATAGTTCCACCAAATTCGTAAGAACGTAAAGCGCTACGCTTCTCACCAATGCCTCCCGGGTACGATTCCTGGTCACGTACGTGCAGTGGTCGCCTGCCCAGACACGTAGGTTTCCTCACACAATAGTGACCACCTACACCGCCAACAGAGCCATCGTGAGTGATACATATAAGATGTGATTACTTTCTAAATATAGTTTGAATTTAATATGTAAGAAAATCATAGCCCGTGACATAAGGACGGGCAATAATACGAGTACATAGAAGACATATCCGTTTTGCAATTAAACTTTGATATATTTCAGTGTACCGTAGATCTTTTGGAAAAGATATAAAATGAGAAATTATAAAACATAAACTTATAAATAGATTTGAATTGTTATGGAAATCATTTCTTTGAAAACCTTTGCTGTCTACTGCGTTCAACGAAGTTTAAGTTAACTATGTATCAATGAAATGCACACCGGATTTATTTGTAAATAAATACATATGCAGTTTCAATGTAGAGTAGCTCTTTATCACCTAATAGAAATATGCCCGTAGAGCCATTGTGTCGTACATTGGCTAGATATATATAAATTTGTGAGATTGACTCAACTTTAGTTTTATCATTCACAGTCGTTATTTTCAAAACTTAATTTATTGCTGGATGAAAGCATTTTGGAACAAAAGAAGCGGCATGACCACTTTAAAGGCTAGTATTGAAGACAATATTGATGGACATACAAAAACGGTTAGTTAATTATCTTTATTTCTTCTCAACCAAGCTACAATAACATGTGGTTTTAAAGTTCTTCTTCTTTTTTTGTAATGACTAACAATCGTTTTCTGATTGTTGTGTTAATCTAGAAAGGTAGAAATAATCAAATGTTATTACCTATGCCTTTAAACTAGGAAGCCAAAAAAAGGTTTAGAACTCTTTCTGAACTCCCCCCCCCCCCCCCCCCAAATAGTTAATAGCCCTTCTTTTAGACTTTTTCTGGACGATATTCAGTATTGTATATACATTACTGTTACATATTAGTATGTCCAATTAAAATGGGTTTACACTTCCGTTTGCGTATGGGCAAAATTGGTATTGCAGTCGAATGTAAAGTTGTGATAGTACAATGTAATAGTTTTCAGTGACCGATACTTTTCTTTGTGATTGTTTAGAGTTTTAAATTTTTTTATTTGATAGATTGTTAGTCAGTATATGTATGTATTTTAATGATGTTTACATACATATCGGTCATGACCTTCTTATCGCTTCGCTCGACGGTCTGGACATTGCAGATTTCATGTCCTCTTTATTGAGCTTGTAATTATACATAGTAGTTTAATTATTACATGATGGGTGGGATGAGTAATGCGTAATGTTTATCTTGTTAATATGTAACCGTAACATAAAGAACGCATGGTGTAAATATAAATACAGTGCAGTTGTCTGTGTAGTGCTAGTCCTGCTGTTTTGATCAGGTTGATTATCTATAAACTTTATTTATACACGTCTTTTACACTTGTGGAAATGGCTCAATTGGTAAGACCGTCGATCGGTACCTTTTTCCCTTCAAGAGGTCATGAGTTCTATTCCAGCTGGGACCTTTTTTTTTAATTCTTGTTTTTTGGAAAGTCTTGAGTTTTATGCGTATAGTTTGTTTTAAATAGTAATTTTATACATTCTTTACTTTGCTTTTGTTAATTTGTATTTGCTTCCTTTTGATTTAAACATAACAATTAACCATATATATATATATATATATATATATATATATATATATATATATATATGTTTATTACTTCCGTAGGGTTACCTACTGCTGAATTCCCATACCTCTCTGTACATCCTAGTTATATGCATTGATGACATATTTTCCTTCTTTCTTACAGGAGATCCCACCAAATACATATCAACCGAATATTTATTTACGGAAGAGGAACCTTATACATCAACGGATGGACGTTGCTCTCCTAACGGCCAATGTCTCTCAATTGAAGGTTTTGCTGTCTGTTGGCGACAAGAGAGAGCTTCACTACATCTTGCTTGCAAGTGTTTTGACGTCCATCTGTCTACAAGTCTTGTTCACGGCCAGTATGCTTATTACATTCTCACTGGAGCGGAAACTGAAAAAGCAGGCAGAGGAGGAAAATCTGCTAGACGAGACGGTTGAAAAGAATGTTAAAACTCGTACAAAAAGAGCGGACTGTTTAGATAAATTTGGTAATTTGTTGGTACTTTTGATTATCGTCTGCAATATTTTTACAACGGGGTTTGGTTTGATCCGCGAATAGACCTTTGAAAATAGTATGGTTTTGTTTCTTTGTAAACTTTTTAGCCCGCAGACACAATATAATAGCACAGGAGACAAAGTAACACGATTGCACACGGAGTATTACGGAGATAAACACAGTAAAACCATTACGTACGGAGGGTTACAGAGATACGCGAAATTAAACCATTACATAAGGAAGAGTTCGGAGAACACATCTACTCGATATTACTGTTGGACATGTGTGAAACCTGAAAAATATTGAAAACGCGAAATTCCGGAATAATATGAAACAATCTATATCATATAGGCCTATAATATTTTAGATTTAATCTGTCAAAAACTGTTGTTGTTTTTTTTTCAAACAAGAAATACAAACACACAAAACGTGACAGTAGGAACCCCTGATGTAAAGCCTTATATAGTAAGTATGCCATGGCGTACTGATCTTTAGCTACTTTAGCTACACCAGTGTTTCTCTGTTGGGGTATTAATTATTGTTAAATTGCATTACGTGACTCCTGAACTGCAAGGTCTTTATTAATGATGTACCATAGGAACACGATAGAAAAGAAATGGCATTGCTAAATTGAGGGAATAAATGATCAGCCTGGTTTAAACAAATACACACCATCTTAGCAAGATACCCCATTTGTGACTCATACCTCACTGTTATGGTTCTCGGCATTTATGTAGAATGTTGACATAGAAATATATATCTTTCCAAACCGAACAATTATTGCAGCCCAAATACACAAACACTACCCACAAAAAACAACCTTACCCTTACCCTAATCCAAATACCGAAATATACACACCAAGGAACGAGCTTTTTACCTCACATCGTGAGGTATATAAAAGCACACACATACACACAGAGCAACAACAACAGATATGGTTTCTATGTAAACCAGGTCAACAATGACTACTTGTTATCAGATAGCCTGTATGCCTTTTTGAAAGCATTTTTTAAACAAGAGCTAAGGGATATATTCGTAATATGAGCTAGGGTATCGCACCCGGATTTCCTTGTATCCAAACACTGTTGTTATCGTTTGTTTGACTATATCCTGGTGTGCATAAGGTGTAAATGCTATTTATATAGATAAATATGTTCACCTGTCTCATTTATCAGAGCAATGAGGGATTACTTCAATAAAATATTGAAATATCATGAGCGTTATTGAAATGATTTAATTAACCGATTGTGAATTTATTTCGTTTTCAATGTATTTGTACAGTTAATCCTGTCTTTAACCCTTTCCCTCATAGAGAAAACCATGAAAAGACCTATGCGAACAGCATAAAACCAGATCAGCCTGCGAGTAACTCGCAGGCTGATCAGGTTTTATGCTGTTCGCTGCTCCTCAGTGGTCTGGAAATGAAGACTTTATAATTAAATTTGGTAAGGTTTAACTGTGGTTTTCTGCAGATCAGGCTTTATGTGGTACCTATTGAGTGCGTCAAAATGAGTCTATATGAGGGAAAGGGTTAAATGAGTCTATGAGGGAAAGGGTTAAATGAGTCTATATGAGGGAAAGGGTTAAATGAGTCTATATGAGGGAAAGGGTTAAATGAGTCTATATGAGGGAAAGGGTTAAATGAGTCTATATGAGGGAAAGGGTTAAATGAGTCTATATGAGGGAAAGGGTTAAATGAGTCTATATGAGGAAAAAAGTTAAATGAGTCTATATGAGGGAAAGGGTTAAGTGAGTCTATATGAGGGAAAGGGTTAAATGAGTCTATATGAGGGAAAGGGTTAAATGAGTCTATATGAGGGAAAGGGTTAAAATGAGTCTATATGAGGGAAAGGGTTAAATGAGTCTATATGAGGGAAAGGGTTAAATGAGTCTATATGAGGGAAAGGGTTAAATGAGTCTATATGAGGGAAAGGGTTAAAGGTCAAGAGAACAAGAGAATGTGGTCGTTAAATAAAGTTTAAACAAAAGCAAATGCTCGTTTGGTAAAATTTAAACTGACCGCTAAATGCAGGTCAACCGCTTAATACAGATGGCCGCTAATACAGGTTAAACTGTACCTGAAATGCAATAGGGAATTTAATTCCTACTGAATTCTTAATCTAACTTTTGTATGAAATTAATTTTTCATGCATGTATTTAGAGCAAGAATGAGAAGTTTTGTCATATCCAGTGAAACAAGTTTCAATTGATAAAGTTTTTCGAAGTTGATTCGGTTCAACAGACAAATATGTATGTGGGTATGCGGGTGAGAGTGAGGGCAGTGCATATTTGGTCTTCGGTGAAAATGTGACCATATTACCATATTTAGTATGTAATACACATAGCTGATGATGTGGTTGGTTTTGGGATCTAAAAATAGAAGGGAAGATTGCATAGGCCTAGTTGTGTTTTCCAAGAAGTCACACGGATTTGCCTTAAATGTATGGAAAAGTAGTTCTTGGTATCCATCGAAATTACTTGCAGATTTCAAAGAAAATAGCTGCTGATCTAAATGAGTGTGTATTCACCACAGCTTCCAATAAATTACAGACGGACCAGTTGACCTCATACCGCTAACCTGACTATCAAATTTCGTAAGGAGTTGTCGACCTGATATCGGCCACAATCTAACTTGTCCGAGTAACTATATCCATTAACATTTACTCCATGTTTCATTAGCATGTGGATGATATAAGTGTAAACCATTTACAATATTGCATTTTTTTTTCTATTTCAAAGGCTATAACGTAAGGTACGTAGAGCTTTTGATAAGCAATACCACGTGACCGTGACGTCACTAAAGATGGATTTCGTCGATTTCTATAAGATACATGTTTCAGTCTAAGGAGAAATATAAGCTTTCCACAGAATATGGGAGCTCCATCGGAGCACTACGTGAAGCCTTTAGACAAAAAAAACCAAAACAAAAAACAAAATACAGACAGGTATGGGTCAATCGAATTTTCATGTGAGGAAGCCTTCCAGCTGGCTTGCGGTGGTTCTACCCGGATGCCTCCGTGCATTCGGGTCTTCCTCCACCTGTAATTAGCTAGACGTCGCTATATGACTGAAATATTGTCGAAGCGAAGGAAAACTCAAATAGTCAAGTCCTTAATATATGCATCATGCTTTCAGCCATTAACGAATACAAGGTGAATAACAGGTAATATAAAGATGACTTCTTGGAATTGAGTTTGCTTTTTACATAACAAACTGCGATAATCATAGTTTGTAAAGGTATATCTGAAGCTTTTAGATAGATCTACATAGCAAATGGAGTGTAGATGGGAAGTCAATTATGAATGCAGTCGTGCGTCCTATATCTACGTGATGAAAGAACGCATGCTCGTTCTTTTTATACAAAAGCCTATATATGTATCTCATTTACATATGTATATACACGTATAGTTAATATTCTGATACAGAAGATAAATCGGTTATCCAGAAGTAAAATTACCTATATATGGAGAGAGAGAGAGAGAGAGAGAGAGAGATATTGTACCTGCATTTGTCATTTAAAAGTCAAAATAAAATATGATTAAGTATGATTAAGTGTTTCTTACTTTGAAAGTTGGCCATAATTCGATATACTTCAAAGTGAAACATATATCATTACGACATGAAATTAATATGATTTTGGTTCACTGCGGACAAACATGTTTTAAAGGCATACGCGAACAATGCAGTTATCTGCCCTTGAAAATGACTGAAAAGAGAAAAAAAACTCACTTTCAGAGGCAGATAACTAAAAAGGAAGAGCGGTGACCCCAATTTTTTCCCATAAATTAGTTTCATATGTAATTCTCTATAATCATGCAAAGTTTTAGAAAAATCTCACGGCTAGTTTTAATTTTCCTTCTTTGTCTATATAAAAAATGCGCGTATGCCTTTAAGCGACCGCCCAAAGGAAATTGTAAAACCGCATCAAAACAATTGTATGAACATAAATAATGTCATATTCACAAGAAATTGTGACTTTTGACTTTCATGCAATTGAAAACTGATGATATTGATGATCATATGAATCTGTTTGTTCGTTTTCCCTTGAAAAGTTCATTGAGAAAATCTAGTTTGTTTGTTGGGTTTTACGGCTCACCGACAATATTTCAGTCATTTGAAGACTATGTTTACATGAGACAGATATAGTGATGCCACATTGCAGTATCACGCCGTAGACATGTTGCATGATACCACACCCAGTCACATTATCCTAACACAGAGCCACTCAATTCTGGAGCTACCCTTATATGCTGAACGCCAAGCAAGGAAGCTATACGTGTACTATTTACTCTGTATGTCGCGGTCGGAGGTCAAAATCACGACCTCCCGCTCACGTGGCAGACGCTATAACCATTAGGCTACCGGGAACAAGAGAAAATCTAGGTTTCTTTCTAGAAAACAATTTAATATCAAGCAAAAGGGAGGCCCCAATTCCATTAACATATTCTTAGAGCTAAATGATACTTAAACTTAATTTTCATAATTATTATTTTCCTAAATAAATGCCAAAAACATTTCATTTATCGACGAATATTTCTTGTGGTTAGATACTCAACGACGTAAACTTTATATCTTTAACATGAATATTTACTAAAACGTTAATACCGGAAGGAATTCCTACCTTGTTAAATATTTAAAAAAATACTTTGCGCTAAGACATTTTGGTGGAAATGGCACTTGAGTTGTGTCCGACACATGGACTCGAATTCATAAACCACACAGAATCGAAACCATTTATTTGTCAACGGGGAACCCCACTTGATTTCAAACTTTGTGATATTTAATCATGCAGTCTCATGTGAAAAAAAGCCATATTTTTATTATTATCGTTTGGATCTTTCGATGTCATTCCCTGCTTCAACCCGACCTGGATATAGTTGCTACCGTTCAATGATAATGTGATGGATCGCGATAGTATATCAATATCTTACGCGAAAGAACTGTCATCACAATCACTTCCGTTTCGATAAAAAAACGCATTGTCGCTACATTATCTTGGTCTGTGGTTTGATATCTTTTAAACGGTTAAATTAATGGTGTTGCAGTGAAATAACTCATTCCATATTTTACAAAGATTGCATCAAATGCTATTCTCCCCCGGAAACAATATCCTACATTACAGAAAAAAGTACGTGATGCTTTTTTAGGGAGAATCGACGATAAAATCGCTCGAATGGTTTAAACCCGCAGTAGAGGATCATTCTGTTGATGAAGTCCATAGAACACGGATGAAAGGTCTAGATAAGACTTCATTTGCGAAATTGGAAAAAAAATCTATATTACGTATTCTTACTACCTCATGTGAGCATATGTATTCAGGATGAGTTACTGAATCGTTAAATGTTCGCTGTCCGCTCGTCTGTCGTTCGAAACCCAGACCCACCCGAACGCAAAGCGGACACTGCACCATTGAACTATTGCATCGATCTTAATATTGATAAATAAAACAAACATCGACTTATTACTGAAGGACAAATCAGGTTTGAAGGGTTGATAAAGAACGTTCAAATTTTACCATTTTCAACATCACTTCGCCACTTTTTATATAGTTAACCATTATTACTCTATGTTGGAAGACCTTTATGAATGTTTGATGATGTAACAAATCTGGAGATTCCCTAGATTTAGAAAACCAAATTTCACACAGTACAGACTTAATCCGCCATGTCTGATTTCGTTTCGCAAGTTTACAATCTGTTAATGACCTATTATAAACTGTTTTCATGATGCTGTTGTCTGCACTCATCAGCTACAGCAAGTATATTATAATATTAACAAACCTATTAATTTTCAAGGGATAATCTCCCTAGTTCACAATTATACGGCCGCAAGTGATTTACAAAATTTTAAAGTGACCATTATTATTCCAGGTGTGTGAAGTTAGCGCGTAGATCGTAGATCGACACTATAACTAATTTTCTTTGTCGACCTGGGTCGTAGATCGTAGCTCAACCATTGAAATAAGCCAATATAAATGGTTGACCTGGATCGTAAATCGTAGCTCGACCATTGAAAGTGTTCATGGAATGGTTGAGCTGGATCGTAGATCGTAGCTATACCATTGAAATAAACCAAAATAAATGGTTGAGCTGGATCGGAGATCGTAGCTCGACCATTGAAAATGTGCATGGAATGGTTGAGCTGGATCGTAGATCGTAGCTCAACCACTGAGATAAACCAAAATAAATGGTTGAGCTGGATTTTAGATCACAGCTCGACCATTGAAAATGTTCAGTGAATGGTTGAGCTGGATCGTAGATCGTAGCTGAACCATTGAAATAAACCAATATAAATGGTTGAGCTGGATCGTAGATCGTAGCTCGACCATTGAAATAAACCAATATAAATGGTTGAGCTGGATCGTAGACCGTAGTCGATCATTGAAATAAACCAAAACAAATGGTTGAGCTGGATCGTAGATCGACCATTGAAATAAACCAAAACAAATGGTTGACCTGGATCGTAGATCGTAGCTCGACCATTGAAAATGTTCATGGAATGGTTGAGCTGGATCGTAGATCGTAGCTCAACCATTGAAATAAACCAAAATAAATGGTTGAACTGGATTGTAGATAGATGGCTATAAACACTGTACTTTTTTACACCAGAAGATTTATATGTTCGTTCGTATACAAATCCAATAGATATTGGACTAATGTATATCAAGGAGACAGGTGTATGGGTGTAAGAATGCAAGTAAATGACATAAGATCTAATACTGATACAAACAGTAAACAATTACATGCATAGGTATCTAGAAGTTTTTATCAGCTCACGTGCATTTATACGAATTTAATTTCAATTTTCATGCAACAGCTTTAGACTCACGTTAAACAGTAAAATGTGTACAGTTTCAATGTTTCAAGGATGCATTAAGTCTTGCGCATTCATGCAAAACCTAGTTAAGTGTTGCGCTAATACTCGTATAAAACCAGTGCATGCTTTGGAATGTGCTTTGCCACTCGTAAAAATATCACTTTTTATGTTCACTCAGTGATATTATTAATCGATCTTACACCAAAAGAAACGTTTTTCTTCTTTTTATTTAATGTTTTAAAGACCCGAAATTAGCTGTGTTATTATATTATTATAAAATTATTATAAATTATTATAAAATTTGTCAAAATTGGCGGGATTACCTCGTGACGTTTTTATGACGTCATTTCTTGCGTAAAACCCAGCACAAATGACGCTCCGATCATTTAATAACGTAGGGTCGGGTTCAAATTCCAGAGTGAAAATTATGAAAATGGTAATATTCACTGTTTTAAGCAGTGAGATTACCATTTTTAATTCACAGATATATCCCTACAATCCACCGAAAAGCATTAAGTAAAATATATATATTCCAAATAAAAAGGTTGTAATTAGTATCACTTTCAATTGATATCATATTCTTACAATGATATTAATGTATCTGACTTCCATTCTGTTTAGAAATTATGTTCAATAGAATTGCATAATATACTATATCTATCTTCTTTAGTATTTTATTTTAATGACATCATACATTTACAATGTCAACATTGTTACTAAATTTATTCAGTTGTATAGTAAGGGTTATGACCTAGAATCCAAGACGATTACCAGTAAGCCTGTAGATGACCCCTATGATATTGAGGTCATAAAGTCAAAGCTCAAGGTCACAATGACACAAAGTTCAATAGAGCAGAAAACCCTATCGTTTATTCGGGACAGACGACATCTAGTTCTTCTTATTATTCTTTTTTTTTCTTTTTTTCTAAGTCTTTATTTATATATGTTGAAAATTAAATTATATATTTTTCAGATACTGATATTTCGATTTCAATGATTTTCATTTGCCTATGACGTCATATGACGTCACACTTGACATTGACTACAAACAATTCAACCCAGTCTACGGCCATTATTTCTGGACCGATTTTCATCAAATCTTACAGAATGTATATGTTACGTTCTAGTTGTGCATCCCGGTGTCCGATTTTCTAAATTCGAAAAGGCAAAAGGTTCTATGGCGAATTCAATATTCGAACCAATGACGTCAAATTTTAAATACGTATAAAATCGCTTCCAGATGAGTTAAGAAAGGAGAAATTTGATGTGAATGTAAGTTACTACGTGAATTTTACATTCTGTGAAGAATTTCTATATGTTGCTAAGGTCCCAGGACCATGATAACTTAATGACATATATTTCAGATACAGAAATTTTCATTTTAATGATTTTCTTTTGCCTATGACGTCATATGACGTCAGATGTAACGTTGTGTAAAAAATTGTACGCGGTCTACAGGCATTATTTCTAAACCGATTTTCATCAAAATCTCACAGAATGTATATGTTACGTTCTAGTTGTGCATCCCCGTGTCCGTTTTTCCAAATTCTAAAAGGCAAAGGTTCTATTGACGTCAAATTTCAAATACGTATAACATCGCTTCCAGATGATTTACAAAGCTGATACTTTGACTGAATATAAGTCTCCAAGTCTTTCTTACATTTTGAGAAGATAAAAAGTCATATGACATCATTAGACGTCATAAGGTCAAAAGGTCTTGCTTGATAAAAATTTAACGTTTTTTAAGGCCTGTAGGCTTTATATTTTGTTTGATTTGCATGAAAATTTAACTGAAGGTGCAGCATAAGATCCTATGGAGCATGTCACTTCCGTTTCCGTAAAATCGCAAATGTCAAGGTTGTATTCGAATTATCTTTTTTTTTTTCTCTGACCTTAAATATCTCAAAACCGGTAAATATTTTATCGAGACAGAATGTACATTATGTGTAATGCTTTGAAAGAACTTCTTTCTGATATAAACGTTTTTAAGATCGGGGATGAATCTGTTGAGCTATGGCGAAAAAAAATGTTACCCCCAGTGCGCTTAACAGTTTATATCTCAAAAACCTCAAAAGCTTTTAAGTCAAGCACTTCGTGAAACCTGAGGATGTGTTTGTATGCGAGCGGACTACAGTTCCAAGCTATTTTGTGCAATGATTTCACGTACTGTTTGAAAAAAAAAAGGGTTAAGCTGCTGATGGAGATCCAATATTCCGCGGTTTTTCCTTAGCCTGACACTTGTCCCATCGAAATTGATGAAGAAACGAAATACTTACGGGTAATTTTCTATGTTCAAGCGGCGCCAAATGTTTACAGTTTTGTCTCTGTTTTGATGCCTTTAGTGACGCCACGGTCACGTGGTATTGCAACGCTGTAAGTTAAAGCATTTTCGGAAAATATCCTACTTTCACCTTTACTTAGTTTTAAGCAATTTCGGAAAATGTAATTGCCAATGGCCCAGAACAATGAAAATTGTATGGCAAATATTTCAGACCATGTCTTTTCAAAATATTATGATTATCAAATTCATATGACGTCATATGACGCCAGATTTGACGTCAGGTAAAACGTTAGTACGCGCTGCAGAATTTATTTGTGAATGGATTTTCTTGTAATTTCACAGAAATTGTAAGGTGTGCATCCTTTCTTTCGTGTTCCAAATATATAAAAGCTCGAGGTTCCACGAAAATATGACCTCAAAATTAATTTCAGTATTACAGAGCCCCCAGATGGGATAGAAAACTGACATTTGCACATGTCGTAACTTTAAATATTTTCTTTAGATTTCCATAGGCCCAACGTCACTTGACATCATGGCGTTCTTATATGTTTTTATTCTCGTGCATTAAATTTGATGTGATGCCAATGGTCCAGAATAATGAAAATTTTATTGCATATATTTTAGATGCTGATTTTTCAAATGCAATGATATTCATATTCATATAAGGTCAGAATTGACATCAGGTCAAAAAGTTTATAGTATGGATGAATTTTCCTAAAATTTCCACAGTATGTAAAGGTTACACTCTAGATACCTAATATCTTCTTCGTTTTCTGTATAAATTATTTTCAGTTTGATCAAGTTTTAAACGGTTTTGCAGAAAGTACTATCGTTTTCAGTTCAAACGAAATCTAGTTTCTTATTATTATTCTACTTTTTTCTTCCTTTTGAGGTTCAAATTAAAATGGTTGCCGATGAGTAACCAGCATGAATTTTAACAGTAAGCACAGTGACATTGGCGCTTATGGGTGCAGTCAATTTGTTTTCTTGTGATGTCACGTCACTTCAGGGTTGAGAAAAACTACCGATGTTTTTTACGCGCTCTACAGCCGTCATTTCTCGGCGGAATACCATGATATTTTTACAAAATGTATATATTACATTCTAGATGTGCACCTCCATATACTTTTGGCAAGATTTGAAAAGACAAATGGTAAAACAAAAGTTTCGAACTTTGGACATGGAAATGTATTTAAGTATTACGAAGCTTACAGATAACTTGTGTCCTATCAATTTCTTTTAGCTCTACGAAGACTTACATCACATGACGTCAAATGGCGTTATGACGCGTTATAAATTTTTAATTAAAAGATATGTTTTTCAGCACTGCGTGCCGATAAATGTTCACTGAAGGTGCAACGTAGCATCTTATTGTAAAAAATAACTTCCGTTTCCGGAAAACTAGAAAGGTCAAGGTCACATGTCAATTATCGGTTTTTTCTTCGGCCTTGAAATATCTGGAAAAAAAAAGATAAATATTCTACTGAGACACTATGGGTATAATTTGAACGACCTTTCAGATGACATTCAGTTTTTGAAGATCGGGGTTGAATCAGTTGAGGTATTGCAGGAAAACAAAATGACGGTACCGCAAATCCATTTAACTGCTTATAGCTTAACAAATTTTGAATTTTGTTTGTTTGTTTGTTGGGTTTAACGTCCCACCGGAGAGCATTCCCTTGTGGGACAATAATTCTGAAAATTACTCAGGTTCATTTTAATGGGGTTCTTGAAGAGCCAGCATCATGAAATTATAACATGAAGCAAAGCTAATGAGTCTCCTTTGAATATAATGATTTTCATTTTTTAATGATGCCATTTGACGTCATAGATTTCATCTGCTATCAATATTAGTGTACGATCTGCAACTGTCAATTCTTGACTCATTTTTTCACAAATGATGTACTTCGGGATAGGTAATTTAATCTGATCAGGTTTAATATGGTTTGCAGAACAGAAATTCCTATCGTTTGATCAAAGCAAACGAAACTTAGTTATTATTATTATTATACTTATTCTTCCAACCTACTTCAAGAATTAATTTAATTATATTGCCAATGTCCACGCAACATGAAAATTAAATTGCCTCGACAAAAAAAAAATTAAATTCAATTATTTTCAATGGCACTGACTGATGTCAGATTTGATGTTAGCTTTAAATGTTTGTTTTTGCTCTAGAGCCTTCAATTCTGGTCTGATTATTTTTATATTTTCACAGATGATGTATATTAGGATGTAGATGTGCACCTTGGCATTCAAATTTCCAAATTTAAAAAGATTAAGACTAGGCAATACCTATTTTCGAACTTCAGTCCTAAAAAATACATTTAAATGACTCCTGATGCGTTAGAAGCTTGTTTTAAGATATCTCTCGCTCTGGCTTCATATATTTTGAGTCAATTTTAAATAAATAAATTTTAAAGTAAATATTGAAGTGATGCATACTGCAAGAATTTTTTTTCACGTGGTTATGACGTCATGCATACTAAAGCAAGAATTATTGAAAAATCATATAAAATCGTCGATTTGACCAATGAACTTAAATGAAGCTTAAAACGTTCATAAGGTTTTGAAAATTTTAAGTGACTACGTCATCAAACATGGCAGATATTCATGTTTTTCGGATAAGGTATTATACATGAAAATCTAGCAAATTGAAGAAAGAAAAGAAAGCGGTGATTGGCTTGGTTGACCACGATCCGGATGATCTTACGCAGGAAAGAGTTCCTGTGTTGAATGGTGAATTGCGATTCGTATTTGAATAAATGGACTGCATTTAAGGACGAATTTGTTTATACTAGGACCAGAATGTTGATACGGATACTGTGAAAGCATTAATTTTCGCGGGACACTTATTTTCTTCGATTTCGTAGTGGGTATTATCCACGATTATCAATCTCCATGAATACTTGTCTTATAATCATAGAGCTCACGTTTTCTAGAACATAGATCCAGGAATAAATGTAGCCACGAAATTCCCTTACATAATGAACAAAATTTAATGTCAACGAAAATTAATGACTTTACAGTATCTATTGCCTTTGTTATTACGGCTTTCCACAAACCTGCGGCAAACGTATAGGGTTTGTTATGTTTATTAGGGCTTTCTGTCTCAAGCAGAAAGACCAATTGGATTTGTTAAGTTTTTTATTATTATCATATCTCCTTTAAGGTTCAAATTAAAACAGGTTGCCGATAAGCAAGCAGCATGAAATTTTAACAGTAGGCAGAGTGACTTTGTCAATTTTGAATGCATTAATTTTCATCTTCATATGACGTCATGTGACGTCACGGTTGAAATACCTTACCAAATTTGGCTTGCGCTCTGTAGCAGTCAGTTCTGGTCGGATATATATAGGGATTTAATGCCTCCCACCCATCTTTCGTGCCAAACCCCTTTGGGATTGACTTCATATGTTCATGTTTTAAGTTAGGATGTAGATGTTCACCTATGCCTTCAATTCTCAGAATAATTTCATTCGAAAAGTTCGGGATTTTATGTCGAAACAGAGATTCGAACTTTGGTCCTAAACTATAATTAGACGTCACAAAGGCTCGTGATGAGTTATAAGCATGAAAATTGGACAGCATATGTGTCCAGATGTTTTCTTTGTATTCTGTGACGTCTGACTGTAATAAGTAATTTTGCATTAAAAAGCGGTTTTTAGACCCTGCAGGCTTTATGTTTTGACCGATATGCATATTTTTTTCACTAAAAGTGCAATATAGCATCTCATTGTATAAAGTAATTTCCGTGTCCTGAAATTCGCAAAGGTCAAGGTCGTCGGTCTTTTTCTTCGGCCATAGGCATCTCAAAAACGATATATATTCAATCGAGACACTCGATTCAATTTGATTCTGAATGTTGTAAAAATCAGAATTCTAACCTTTTCTAATGTTAAACACTTTTCCATACACGATGTACATATTCATAATATTATTATACGAATAGAAATAGAATGCGTGAGGCTGTGTTTTCCCAAGGTTACGATTTATATTACTGGCTTCGAAAACATCGAGGCATGACAACCTGCAACAGTCACCTGCACAAATAGGTCGGCAGTATGTTGTTGTCTATATCGGTTTAAGATCTGTTGATTGATTAGCAACACCCTATTTAATTCATACTTGCAATTCAAATAAGGGACGTTTATATCCTGTTATATACGGAGCGAGACCAATATTATTTGGGTAAACAAGATTGATCGACAGCTGGATAATATACCTAGATTAAACACCCTGTACCCCCAGCCAGAAAGTTTGTAACATCAAGAACATCCTGCCTACGTCCTTGTATGTCTCTCACCATAATATATATAGTTAGGCAACTAGTAAATAGTATTTTTATGTATTCTAGTAACTAGGATTACTGGTTTTCACCTAGGCAATCCGTGTTTGATTGCGGCATCGGAACGAGTTCATTGGTGTTTTCTGAAGATGAGTCGGAATAGGTCGAAAATATTTCAAGACTCTCTATGGCGTAAAGTAATGGTTGTAATACATGTTCTTAAAGACATTTGAGACATACATCTACCTATGTTGGTAATAAAACATGTATGTTAGGTTTTACGTCCCAATGACAGTATTGCAATCATTTGGTGGTCTCCATGAGACAGGAAAAGTAGTGGCTCACAGCGATATCAGCCATATGGCATATACGTACATGTGACAACATACCACACAGTCATAATATCAGTTCTGGGAATACGCTGTTTTTATGCTGATGTGTCCCTCCTTTCTCTTCTTTCTATTTCTCTCTATCTTTCCATTCGTCTGTTTTCATCTGTCAATATGTCTTTCTCTCTTTTGCCCTTTTCCTTCTCCTGTGAATTTTCCCTGTCGATCTCTTTCTTATTCTCTATTCATTTTATGCATCGCAATTAAACAAATTCAGTTTCAGATTTATATAAAATATTCGTCTATTCTTGCCTTTTCTTTCTTGTTTCTTCCTCCTTTTATTTCGATCTCATTTATCGTCCTCTACCTTATACTTATCCCTCTTAATAGAAAACGACAGATATTGATGTTCTTTTATAAAAAAAAAAACCCTGTAAATTGCACAACTATATGACTAAATTAATCAAAATCAATCATCCTGTGCAGATGCAGGTATGGAGTATATCAGCTGAATTCAACATCGATGTCAGTTTAAAATTTCCACAAATGTTATCTTTACTATATTCATGAACCGTTGTCTCGGTATCTTGACATTTAAATTTGGTTGTCTAAAAATAACCAATTTTGAGGGAAAGGCTACCGAATTGAACATAAACATTATTTCTCCGTAAAGTTGATCACTGAAACGTGCAAAATATTCGTAATCATATATTCCTTTTATAAATATTTGCGAAACATGTCACACATGCAATTCGGATAGGACACGTTGACATGGTATACCTGAGGTTTAAATTGCTTAAGGGACCACATTTCGATACCAAAGTGATATATTCATAAATATGATAATATTAAACATACGAAAATGTTTTTATGTGTGGAAATGCTATAAGGTCAGCAAAATATTATCTAGTATTTTTAAAAGTTATTATTGAATTTCCCAAACATTTTAACTTAGCTTTTAAACAAATATTTAGAAATATAAAAATCTCAGAGAAACGCCCTAGACTCATTCTTACATGGGTAAGAGACATCCCTGCCGCCCCATTCAACAACTTCTGACATCTCTCTGGCGTCTATCTCTTTCTTTGTTACCCTAAGTTTAACGGCCCACCGGCAGTATTTTTGTCATTTGTGAACATTATCTACATATATATTACCCTATAGACAAGTGAGTACCACACAAGTGACCATACCCGGTCATATTATCCTGACACTTTGCCAACCTGTCCTGGCACTGCCACTATGCCGACCTCAAGCAAAAGAGATATATATACATGTACCATATACCAGCTTTATGATGCATGTCCATTCACTTCTACCCGGAGTGAGACAAATGTTCATTGAAGGCAAAACTTAAGCTTCACGCTTGACAGGGGGACCACAAATCAGGACGTAAAGAATGTTACCATGGTTCGTGGATGTGACTCAATGTGAATTCAAGGTGACATGAGGCCTTATACAGATACATAAATATGTTAAAATGTCTGTGTTTAAACATTACAACTATTATCAATATCGTGTTACTGTAAAGGTAAAATAAACATTTTTTTTTAAACTATAAGCTAACAAAGGCTAACTGACTCAAGCCGTTTGTCATTAATACGAGATCATCTGTATATATCTATTTGTATTATTTAACATGGGTAAGTTTCGTTCATACTGGAGTAATTGATTTATCCGAATTATATATTTAACTAACGGTTGGGACAGTGTGATGCTTACTTTGTGTACAAGTATTAACGCGATATAATCTATATAAAGGACATTCAGAGAAAACATTTTCAAGTTGATATTCTTACAAACACAAGTAGTGTCACAACTTATACATATTCTAAATAGATCGTAGTTCCCATTATTATTCTTGCACATTAGCCGGATATACGCAGGTCTGTAATATGCTCTTAGACTTTAACATGCTTTTTTCACAAGATGACTTCTATAAACTCTTATTCTTCAGTGACAGAATAAAAGAAGAACATAAAACATACATCAATTTATTGCTAAAATATGCCTTATTCCATTTATAGATAATCTAAAATCGTTTAAAAAGCACGAAGCAAGAAATCCGACATAGTCCCATGGTTAGGCGTTTTATTTAAAGTCATTGAGTATATCTTGAATTAGGTACAAAATGTATTTTTACTTCAGTAGAAGAGACTGCTGAATCTGTTGGGTGATTGACGTATATCTTGTTAAAATGGGAGAAAGAAGAACGGTTTTAGAAACAGTAAATATTTCTTTGTTTAATTGTGGAGTACACATCACCAAAGTAACAAGTGATACACAATCGAGAAATATACTTCAGATATGTGGACAGATACTCTCGCCAAACACTTCCAAATATCCGCTATCCCTCTAACCTCCACTAATCGCTCCGCTAGCAGACCATCCAGTGTTTCTACGTACCTTACTGCACCACCATACCTTCCAGTCTAACCGCCTAGACCGCCTATACAGCTTCCCGATACCTCTCATTCCGCCCCAAAAGTAGCCATATCCTCTACCACTACCGTAGGACACACGACCTGGTTCAAAGGAGCTATAGCCGTCGGACAGTCTGAACCCTTTCATGAAGTTGCTATGGATACGTGTACTGGCAGCAGCCACAAGACATATCAGTAAAATTGCAATTTTCTGATGCATCTGAAATCAATGTAGGGCCAAATTAGTTTTTAATACATAAAGAATTGTAAATCATGCAGTACTGCAATATATGTAATACTGTAAATTTATATCTGCAATATTTGTTGTACTTTAAACATGCGATACCGCATTACATTAAATGCTGTAACACATGTATAACTGTAAAACATATGATACTTCTATACATGAAGTATTCTAATAATACAGTACTGCAATATATGTAATGCTGTAATACAAGCAATACTGTTTTACACGCAATACTGTAATACATGTAGCACTGTAATACAGGCAGTACTGTAGTACATGTATACGTGTACTGTTTAACATACAGTACTGTAATACAGGCAGTGCTGATATATCTGTTATACATGCAGTACTGTAATACATGTAGTACTGTAATGCTCGAAGTACTGTTATACATGCAGTACTGTAATACAGGCAGTGCTGATATATCTGTTATACATGCAGTACTGTAATACATGTGGTACTGTAATGCTCGAAGTACTGTTATACATGCAGTACTGTAATACAGGCAGTGCTGATATATCTGTATATATCTGTGTGTAATGCATATTAGATCATATTGTCTCATGTAATCTTCAGAAATGGGGAAAATAATGAATATACACAATAGATATGTGTCCCTTTTTTTCATGAATTCAGTCTGCTTTATGTAATTATCAGAACTATCAGTCCTTTGATTATCACGTGATTCAACACAGTATTTTGGGATTCCCCTTTGCGCTTTAAACAATAAAAAATAACAGCATTTGTTAAAAGTATAAACCATTGTAGAATTTACATTACTTTCGTTTTCATACTTAATACCTGTATTAAATTAAAAAATTTAAAACCATTAAAAAACCTTTGGCATTATCACATTACACGTCATCATTTGTTTCTGTCTAGAGATAGGACTGTTTGATAAACAATCAATAATTTGTCAAATACCATTTAAACTATTCATAGCGTGAAAGTTTACACTTTATTTTCAGTGTGGTAATTACAATAACTTCCAACATGGATGAAAGCCATAAAAACCTGTCTGTTCGTCTGTACGAGGCACTGGAGAGGATCGGTGCTTCCGAGGAGATAAGACACATGCACAACGAGAATGTTGTCGGTGAGATCATAGAAAGCTTGACATTTAAAATCGTCTGCAATGAACAAAATCACATTTTTGTATGTGGAAGTTGGTGTGAGGGCACTACGACTCCAGGAATGGGTTCAGACATCGATGAATTAGTTGTACCCGAGTTACCTGCTATTGTCGACATCAGCGAGGCGGGATATGGACTGTCACTTTTGATGATCCAGGAAGCTAATTCTCAGCCGGGCTATTTTAAGTTACAGATTGTATATAACAAAGTACCACTGACAGTCTGTCATGAAGAAGTAATGCCTGAATGTGACACAGATAGACAGGGTAGGATCTGTTTCAAACATTTTTTTATACCAGGAGATGAAAGACATGGTCCAGCCAATACAAATGACTTAGGAAATGGATTAATGCAGGATAAAGTAACAGCATTTAGGTGCACACGGATACCCGACGGTTACACTGAGTGGATCCATCAGAGGCGACGCTATGGTTTTCCTTCCAAGGAATTGTTAGGTAAAATGGCCAAATTAAGTTGTTTTGTTGTCGGTATCGGTCATGAAAGAAGTAATGAACAAGATATTGAATGGAGGTTATCGTTCTCTTTACAAGAGAGAGAACTCATGCTCAGTTTGAATCCCGTACAACATAAATGCTACATTTTAATGAAGATGATAAAGAAAGATATAATTCAACCATTTATTGGTGGAGTTGATGCCATTTCTTCATATCACTGCAAGACATGTCTCTTCCGTGCAATAGAGAATAATCCACTCGAAGTTTGGAAACCAGAAAATCTTGTAACTTGTTTATTTCGATGTCTGGATATTCTGTTTGAAAGTGTGCAATCTAGTAATTGCCCAAATTATTTTATGCCTAGCTCCAATATGTTTGACAGAATTAGTTTTAGAGAAGCACGTGTTAAGTTATTACAAATATTGAATGAAATACTTAGGCAAGGACCAAATATACTGTTCCGTCATAAAGTTGATAACGTTGGCAATGGACTTGCAAGAGGAATGATGTTTGACAGAAGAATCAAAGTGCACTACAGATCGGAGTTTCACATGCGATTCCTACAAAGTCTCCTGCACTTTACCCATGAACTGACGTGTTCCGTTTCTCACAATGCCTCGGACCAAACCATACAGTTCCTACTTCAGTCGCTGGAATACCTACAGACCACTGCTTGTGTTCGGGATCACACTGATCAGCAAACCCAAGAAGCGATTTCCTATATCATACCAAGGGTTCACCAGAGGTTAGCCATGTCCCTTGCTTCTAAAGCACTGGAAACAAACCAAGAGCAAACTGCACGACAATTATTGTCAAGGAGTGACGATCATTTCCGCCAGGGCTTTGCTACAGACCTGATGAACACCCGCCTGACGTGTGTGGCAGTACTGTACAGACTGGGGAAATACAAGGAATGTGAGGAGATACTGGAGAAACTGGATGGGGAGTTGACAACGCAAACTATTTCTTTTTGTAAATGTTCGCGTTTTTCAAGATATGAGATAAACAATGAACTCGCAAATATGATTACAGACAAAAACCTATCAATAAAACAAACCTTATATACAGAGGTAGTTTCGTGTATTACGTTCGTTCCTTCAGATATTACCATTGTCCCACCACCACTCCAATATGAGATGTTCAGGTCGGAGTACACACCCCCAGGGTCACGTGACGAGGAAACTGAGAGCTGGTTCGACTGGGCTGTTGTTGATGCCAAGGTGTTCTTGTTCTTTATGCAGTACCTGGTTTTCACAAAACTGGACTTCAAGGCAAACAAAGAAGTCGCCGTACAAAACCTGGAAAGGGTCATGACAGGTGACATACTTCACGAAGAAACGGCCTACAATCTGCTAGGCTGGATCCACCTACAGGAACACCGACTGGAGGAAGCATTGAGGTGCTGGGGAACGTCTCTTGCTATACGGCCGCAACACAACGCGGCCAAGTTTCATGTATCAGTCCTCATGTATAAATTTAATACAGCTCTGAACGGTTACATATAATGTACAATAGAATGTTTTATGACCCCTACCATTATTTGAGAAATATACTTAGTATTGATATTTTCAAAATGAAATGAACTACACCGAGTTCTGAAAACCCAATCGTGTTAGTTTAAAAAAGAACAATTGACCATTTCGTAAAGAACTTGGTATTGAATTATACATTTCAGTATATATATCGAGAGCCCATGTTATGCCTCGAATGAAGACGGTCTTCGCTTATATTCAAAACACTTTGATTATTTTTTATTTATTTATTTTTGTTTTTACGTATTACGAGATACCTATCGCCTAGAACATTAATATAGAACATTTGTTTTATGAAAATATCAAAAGAAAGTTCCCATATAAACTCAGTTCCTATACAAGTGATCATCGCCATTTATATTCAAGCCATGGTATAGGACAATACTCGTTTCAGTAAATCTTTAACATGCTTTGTATGTAGACATTGTATACCTATATCTGAAAATCAATATACCTGTGTACCGCCCGGTATTTACCTGTAATTTATGACATTTGTACTTTATGTTGTGAGGAAATCTGGTTGATATTTGAATATGTACGAGGTTTTATTGTTGTTAAATGCATTTACGTATATTCATTTGATTTTAGTTTCGTACTTTTTATGAGTGTAAAAGAAAGCGTAGCATATATGTTGGACAACCCAATGATATGTCAATGTGTGGGTTTTTATTATGTTGTACGTTTATTCATTGACAATTTAAAAAGAAATGGGATTCTTTTCTATTCGAAAGAATTATTTTAACCAAAAAAGTGGGGGTGGGGTAAAAAAATGCACCTTCCATTTGTTTGGTAATAGCTTACACCGACGTAATTGCAGATTTGTAAATACCAGCAAAATAGATGTCTAGTCGGTAAAACAAACACCATTCTATGAGTAAAATATGTTACTGGTATTGTTGTTTTTATAACCATGGCAATTAATGTTCACTTTTATATTTCAAAATAATATATCATGTACACATGTACATGACTTTTTTTTTCTCCGAAAGAATTGATATATGTATAATCATATGCGGATCCGGGGAGAAGGGGACAGCCCCCCCCCCCCCCCCCTCCCCACACACACGCACACAACCACCTGGGATTTGGCTATTATGTTTAAATTATGCAAAATTTATAGTTTATATTTGACATCAAATCAGCACCCCCGGAAAAACCGCTGGACTCTACCACGTACGTTTAGTTGGCTAAGTATGGTTATTTCCATTATTGACCAACATATATTTGTCGGACCCCCCCCCCCCCCCCCCCCGATAAATTTCTGGATCCTCGCCTCGCATGCATAAAAATTTGTGATTTACCGCTATGTTTTTATGTCGGTTAGTTTCGAAAGTTCCTAACGATTATTTTTTTAAGGTTTGTGCATTCTATTGTAAGATCGCATTTGAATGCAAAATCACATTCATTGTAAAATCAGATTTAATTTGTTATTTTTTTATTTAAGTTTTATTTATTGTAAGATCAGATTATATTGAATAGATATTTTATAGTAAATATTTTTATATGTTTGTAATTTTTTAATTTTATCATGTTTTATTTTAAGATCAGATTATATTATAATATCATGTTTTATTGTAAGATCATGTAATACTGTATGATCACATTTTATTGTTAGATCACGTTTCATTGAAAGATCACATTTTATTGTAAGATCACGTGATACTGTATGATAACATTTTATTGTAAAATCACATTTTATTGTAAGATCACTAGAAAACATTTTCTTGTAAGATTTAGTTTTATTGGAAGACCACATATACTCACCTGAGTTCGAAATGCTCCAGGTGAACTATTTCGTCCGTAAGTCCGTCAACATATTCTTGTGTACACTCTAGCATCTTCATTTCTTCAGCAATCTTCTTCAAACCTTATGACAATGTTTATAGCCATAATATTTACTCAAAGTTAAATAATGACTGGTATCCACCCATCAGGTCTGGAGTTATGGCCCTTGAACGATAAAATATGCCAGATTTCATTTTGTTTACACTCTAGCATCTTCATTCTTAATAAATCATCTTCATACTATCTGATAATGTTTATTACCATAATCTCTCTGCGAAGTTCGATTATGGTTGATATTGGCCAATTAGGTTAGGAGTTATGCCCATTTTAATATTTAAAAAAATGCCACATTTCAGTTTGTGTACACTTTCGCATCTTCATTTCAAACTTTATGACACTGATATCAACCGATCAGGTCAGGAGTTATGCCTTTTAATATTAAAAAATGCCAGATTTCACTTTATTTGCAATCTAGCATTTTTATTTCTTAAGTAATCATCTTCAAACTTTATGGCAGTGTTTATAGCCATATTCTTTCGGCCAAGTTCGATTATGGCTGATATCGGCCGATTAGGTCAGGAGTTATGCCCCTTTTGATATTAAAAAATGCCAGATTTCACTTTGTTTGCACTCTAGCGTCGTCATTTTTAAGCAATCATGTTTAACCTTAATGACAATATGTATTACCATATGTCAGTCAATGTTGATTATGGCTGATATTGGCCGATTAGGTAAGGAGTTATGCCTCTTTTAATATTTAAAAAAAATGTCAGATTTCACCTTGTTTGCAACCTAGCATCTTCATATCTTAAGCAATCATCTTCAAACTTAATGACAATGTTTATTACCATAATCTGTCAGCCAGGTTCGATTATGGCTGATATCAGACAATTAGGTCAGGCGTTATGCCTTTTTGATATTAAAAATGTCAGATTTCATTTTGTTTGCACTCTTGCATCTTCATTTCTAAGGAATCATTTTTAACTTTATGACACTGTTTATAGCCATAATATTTTGGGCAAGTTCGACTATGGCTGATTTTGGATAATTAGGTCAGAAGTTATGGTCCTTCAATTAATAAAAATGCCAGATTTACACTCTAGCATCTTCATTTCTAATGCAGTCATTTTGTTTCATTGACTTCAAATTTTGACCACAGGTTTTGTTTGTTTTGTGGAATTTGTGTGATCTCATGGATTATGTATTCAATACAACATGCTGTAAGTTAGTAACTTGCACAGGCAATGAAGGCAGTTTTTCTCAGGTGAGCGTCTTCAGGGCCTTCTTGGTCCTCTTGTTATAAAATTGCGTTTTGTTGGAAGACCACATAAAATTTTATTGTAAGATCACGCTTTATTTGTATGTCATACTTTTTGCACTCGCAGTCATAGTTAAAAATATAACTTTTCAATATCTACGAGTCAAATAAATACGAGCTTACATTTAGATCAAGAAATGTCTTTGTATCTCTTTTTGATTGTTCCTTTTACATATTTTTATTTTTCTTCTGTTGAATTTCTGAAATACCATTCCCAGAGCCTCTGTCAAAACGTTTTTTTTTGTTGTTTTTTTGCTTAGCCGCCTATAGCCTCCGATACCGCTGTATCCGCCGCTAAAGTCGCCATTCAAGACTTAGTTTGTCTCAACCATAGTCGTCATAGAAACCAATGGGACCCGACCCTGCCAGAAATACGCCATGCCCAAAGTGGGAGTCTACAATATCCCCGTGTCTGAAACCTTTTATGTAGCCGCCATAGAAACGTGCAATAGTTTAAGCAGGGAACCAAAACTCTAACAGTTGCGTAAAGACTATAAGCAGGGAACCAAATCTCTAACAGTTACGTAATGAGTATAAGCAGGGAACAAAAACTCTTACAGTTGCGTAAAGAGTATAAGCAGGGAACCAAATCTCTAACAGTTGCGTAATGAGTATAAGCAGGGAACCAAAACTCTAACAGTTGCGTAAAGAGTATAAGCAGGGAACCAAAACTCTAACAGTTGCGTAAAGAGTATAAGCAGGGAACCAAAACTCTAACAGTTGCGTAAAGAGTATAAGCAGGGAACCAAATCTCTAACAGTTGCGTAATGAGTATAAGCAGGGAACCAAAACTCTAACAGTTGCGTAAAGAGTATAAGCAGGGAACCAAAACTCTAACAGTTGCGTAATGAGTATAAGCAGGGAACCAAATCTCTAACAGTTGCGTAAAGAGTATAAGCAGGGAACCAAAACTCTAACAATTGCGTAATGAGTATAAGCAGGGAACCAAAACTCTAACAGTTGCGGAAAGAGTATAAGCAGGGAACCAAAACTCTTACAGTTGCGTAAAGAGTATAAGCAGGGAACCAAAACTCTAACAGTTGCGTAAAGAGTATAAGCAGGGAACCAAAACTCTTACAGTTGCGTAAAGAGTATAAGCAGGGAACCAAAACTCTAACAGTTGCGTAAAGAGTATAAGCAGGGAACCAAAACTCTTACAGTTGCGTAAAGAGTATAAGCAGGGAACCAAAACACTTACAGTTGCGTAAAGAGTATAAGCAGGGAACCAAAACTCTTACAGTTGCGTAAAGAGTATAAGCAGGGAACCAAATCTCTAACAGTTGCGTAAAGAGTATAAGCAGGGAACCAAAACTCTTACAGTTGCGTAAAGAGTATAAGCAGGGAACCAAATCTCTAACAGTTGCGTAAAGAGTATAAGCAGGGAACCAAATCTCTAACAGTTGCGTAAAGAGTATAAGCAGGGAACCAAATCTCTAACAGTTGCGTAAAGAGTATAAGCAGGGAACCAAATCTCTAACAGTTGCGTAAAGAGTATAAGCAGGGAACCAAAACTCTAACAGTTGCGTAAAGAGTATAAGCAGGGAACCAAATCTCTAACAGTTGCGTAAAGAGTATAAGCAGGGAACCAAATCTCTAACAGTTGCGTAAAGAGTATAAGCAGGGAACCAAAACTCTTAACAGTTGCGTAAAGAGTATAAGCAGGGAACCAAAACTCTTAACAGTTGCGTAAAGAGTATAAGCAGGGAACCAAAACTCTTAACAGTTGCGAGCCTTGTGGTTACCTGGCTGAACCAGGACCTTTATATTGAAACCCATTAACTGCGACGAGAAACGTGACGTCACCTCTACATCGTAGAATGGTTGAAAGCTGGACACGGATATGTTTATCTTAGCTTGGGTACATATTTATATATAAATACAACGTACTGTACATAGTGCCGAAAATAGCTCAAAACACTTTATTACACATCAGTTATCAATAACATGGCTGTGCTTAGGTATACGGTTAAGTAAAAATTTCGACCCAGCAATATTATTTTATATCGCTCAAGGATTAGATCAATGGCTTTCAAGTTTCAAAATATATCTAACTTAAAGAAAGGTCTCTTGTATATATAGAGAACCTGCTTTGAGGTAGTCACGCCATAATAGGCACCGTGTGGATAACTGAAAAATAAACAATATAGTTGTTGTATGCCGAAAAGGAGAACATGTATACAAAATTTGAATACAATTTATTGTGCGGTTTTACACTGTTAGGCCTTTTTCTAATCTAAAAGGTCACCCCCTCCTTTTTTTAAAGAAATTATTATTCATTTCTTCTATACGATTTTTTTCTATTGGTAATCGTTAAGAAACAAATGATCTAGGTACTTACATCATCATTCGTGTTAATATATATATATAAATTTCAGGCCCGGATCCAGAATTTTTCCACTGGGGGGGGGGGGGGGGGGGCAAAGTCTGAATGTGATGTTAGTGCTGGGGGGGGGGGGGGTCCGGGGGCATGCTACCCCGAAAAAAAAATGTTTTAGTGTGACGGAGATGCATTCTGAAGGTTATCTGGGGATAACAGTGAAGGCGGGTTTTTTTTGCTTATTTTTGTTGTTGTTGTTGTTGTTTTTTAAACTTGAAGACCATGGATCTAATGCCTATGTCTAACTGGAGAAAAATCATTGGGAAATACACAAACTTTCTCCCGATGGCATCAGATGATTGAGCCAAAAAGACGGAGCAGTCCCATGAGAAGCTTCGGGATTGGTCCGTTGAAACGTTCATTGATGTCGGTTATGGTACAATGGCCTTGTATTATCGGGGATGGCTCCCGATGTTCGTGAAATATTTCCAATGGTCGGGGAAGGTGCCCCGGAGCTTCGCCGAATTTGAAACACCATCGAGGGAATATCCCCGTATATTAGGGGATGTATCGAACCATCCTAGCTGCCTCGGGGAAGATTATGGAGATTATGAGAATTTGGTGATGGACAAAATCAAGGGTAGACTTTTGGAGGTTTATGAGCATGCCCCCAGCAATGTCCCATGGCCTTTTTGGCCATCGTAGTCTTAAGTTGACCAAAAAAAAAAGCAACAAAGTTTAGAGTGCGCTTTTTTTTTCTTTTTTTTTTTACGAATATTCTGCGATTCTATCACAAGATCTGGAAAGTGTCACAGAAAGGTCACCGAACCTTCATACATAACCGAAGCCTAGGGAGTTCCTCAGAGGAAAAAATATTTCGCGGAAGCTCCGTGAATGCTTAACAGGAGCTTCCGGGAAGCTATGCGTATGTTTCCCCGGCCTGTTTTCCCCGATAAAACTTCGAGAACATATAGGGAAAAAATCTCAATGCAAGCAACGAAGTTCTTCCGATTCCCCCCGATGACTTCACATGGCTCGCAACACTTTTGAAGCTTCTGCGGGACACAGGGGAACCTGTTCCCGATGCCTCCCAATGCTCATCAATTTCCATCGGGAGTACATACCCTAGGCAAAAAAGGTCAAGTGGGACTGAGCCTTGAGCGATATAATTTTATATTTTTTACCTTCGCAAAGCCATGTTTTTGAATAATTACTGTGCAATAGTATTTGACTACAGTTGTATTAAAAAATGACGGTAGTAAAGGGGGGCAGACTGGCATAAAAAAAATAAGTGCTTTTTAGATTCCCCCCCCCCCCCCCTCAAAAAAAAAGTGACTTGTGTACACTATCAATTAGTTAATGCTTTGAAGAGTCATCAGTTTTAGACTCAACATTGTAAAAGACAATTTTGTTTAAACAATATTCAGTAATAAAAGATGTTGATATTTAATATAAAATCCTTAATATCCGTTTTATTTCGCACATAAATTGTGTTTTTTGTGCATTAGTATTTCGTATTCATCGACTTATCAGTAACATTGCTGGATTTGATTTGAATTATCGATCAAGCATAATCTGACATACACATTGTCCCAAAATATGGATTGTCCCAAAATATGGCAGATTGAAATTTTCAAATTCTTTCATTTCATGTTCATGTTTATTTATTGATTTAAAATACACCAGTGTCTCTATATTAAGAGACCATGAATACACATACATGTAGATTATCATATTCGTAAATATTAAAACAGTGAGCATGATGATGTATCGGCCTACTGTTTGTATTTATTCCTTTCAGGAAAAATATTTAGACGAGATAGTTTCATAAAAATGATACGTAAAAAGTTATGTAAAAATAGTAAAGCTGATGACATTTAGAAACACAACCCGGCCATTTTTGATTAAGTTTAATTTACATGGCGAGCGATAGGTATGCATATAGTTTGCTACTGTAAAAAAAAAAATCATTACGTTTTTAACTTTTTCTAAAACGAAATCGGCAATTTTTCATACCTGAAAGTTCATCAACCTGCCGGCAGCTTATTAGCCCGCTTTTAATGCAAGATGTAAAACTTTATACACGTAGAGAAAGGTGAATTAAAAAATTCGCTGAGTGGATTTCGTCAAAGTAGTTTTTATTATGGCTTTCCGCAAACCTGCGGAAAACGTATAGGGTTTGTTATTACGGCTTTCCGCAAACCTGCGGAAAACGTATAGGGTTTGTTACGGCTTTCCGCAACCTGCGGAAAACGTATAGGGTTTGTTATGTTTATTAGGGCTTTCTGCCTAAAGCAGAAAGTCCTATTGGGTTTGTTATGTTTTTTAGGACTTTCTGCCCTTTCGGCAGAAAGTCCTATTGGGTTTGTACTGTTTTTTATTATTCTTCTTCTTATTATTCTTTTTTTCTTCCTCTTATATTTGTGTTAATTTCGATATGTTGCCATTGACTCAGAACAATGAAAAATTTATGGCATATATTTCAAACCATGAGCTTCCGGATGCAATGAATATCATATTTATATGACGTCACATAACGTCAGATTTGACGTCAGGTGAAAAAGTTTGTACGCGGTCTACAGCCATTATTTCTGGACCGATTTTCATCAATATTTCACAGAATGTTAATGTTAGGCTCTAGTTGTGCCTTCCGGTGTCCGTTTTTCAAAATTCGAAAAGGCAATGGTTCTATAGCGTATCCAAGATTCGAACCATTGACGTCAAATTTCAAATGCGTATAAAATCGCTTACAAATGAGCTAGATAGATGGTATTTGGACAGAATATAAGCCTCAAGAGTGTCTTTACATTCTCTGAAACAGAACGTCATATGACGTCATATGACGTCATGAGGTGAAAGGTAATTTCTAATTTTAACGTGTTAATCTTTATATGTTGTTTACGTCCGAGCACCTTGAACATTTAATAGCATATGCTTCAGATAGAACTGTTTGCATTTCAATAATTTTCATTTGACTATGACGTGCTTTGACGTCAAACTTGACGTCGTCTCAAAATGTTTGTACGCGGTCTACAGCCATTATTTCTGGGCCGATTTTCATCAATATTTCACAGAAGGCGTATATTAGGCTCTAGTTGTGCCTTCCTGTGTCCGCTTTTCAAAATTCGAAAATGCAATAGTTCTATGGCGAATCCAAGATTCGAACCATTGACGTCAAATTTCAAATGCGTATAAAATCGCTTACAAATGAGGTAGAAAGATGATATTTGGGCAGAATATAAGTATCAAGGGTTACTTTACATTCTCTGAGGATGAACGTCATATGACGTCATATGACGTCATGAGGTGAAAGGTAATTTCTAATTTTTATGTGTTAATTTTTATATGTTGTTTACGTCCGAGCACCTTGAAAATTTAATAGCATATGCTTCAGATAGAACTGTTTCCATTTCAATAATTTTCATTTGACTATGACGTGTTTTGACGTCAAACTTGACGTCGTTTTAAAATGATTATACGCGGTCTACAGCCATTATTTCTGGGCCGATTTTCATTAATATTTCACAGAATGTGTATGTTAAAGTCTAGATGTACATTCCGGTGTCCGTTTTTCCAAATTCGAAAATGCAAAGGTTTTATGGCGGATCCAAAATTCGAACCACTGACGTCAAATTTCAAATACGTATAAAATCGTTTCCAGATGAGTTAGAAATATAATATTATATTTGGATAGTATATAAGTCTCCAAGAGTGCTTTACTTTCTATGAAGATGAACGTCACATGACGTCATATGACGTCATAAGGTCAAAAATAATTTCTGATATATACGCGTTAATTTAAATATGTTGTTTACTTCCCAGGACCATGGAAATCTAATGGTATGTACATCAATCCATGTGCTTTAGAATGCAATGTAATTCATATTAATGTGACGATATATCATGTAAGATTTTTCACGTCAGGACAAAAAGGTTTTACGCGGTGTACAGCCATTATTTATGGACCGATTTTCATCAAAATTTCACAGAATGTATATGTAACGCTCTATATGTGTAACCCGGGTCCCTTTTTTACAAATTCGAAAAAGCAATGGTTCTATGGCGAATCCAAGTTTCGAACCATTGACGTCAAATTTCAAATACGTATAAAATCGTTTCCAGATGATTTAGAAAGTTGATATTTGGATTGAATATTAGTCTTTGAGACTTATTCATATTCTGTGAGGATTAACGTCATTTGACATAAAAAGGTCAAAAAGAATGTTAATATATCTACGCGTTAATTTCTATATGTTGCAAAGTTGTAAGGAACATGAAAAAATTACTTGATATATTCAAGATACTTAATATTTCATTTCATTGATTTTCTTATGCCTATGACGTCACATGACATCAAACTTGACGTTGTCTACACAAGCTTTTACGCGGTCTTCGGCAATTATTACAGGATGAAATTCGAATTGCAAGCATTTTAAATAAATTTGATTGTAACATAGATTATAAAAATAGTCCAAGTTAAATAAATCGATATCAAAAAATGATTTTCAGTAACTTTTGCCATATCCTCCAAGTTAAACGGTTATATTTTTTAAAGTTTATTTAAGTTATGGCCATACAAAAGCAAGTTAGAGGCTGGAATTTCATATCCTTTTACTTTTTTAGCTTTTAAGTGTTTGAGAAATGTAGCAGAAAGTCCTATCATTCGTATCAACGAATGAAATCTAGTTATTATTATTATTATTATTATTTGTCCTCCTTTTGAGGTTCAAATTAAAACAGGTTGCCAATAAGCCAGCAGCATGAAATTTTAACAGTGATCAGAGTGACTTTGGCCCTTTTGAATGCACTAATTTTCATCTTCATATGACGTCATGTGACGTCACAGCTAAAAATAGTGGAAAATGGTGTTCGCGCTCTACAGCCGTCATTTATAGTCGGATTTTCTTCAAATTTTCACAGATGGTACATCTTGGAACTAAGGTGTGCATATCCTGTCAGCTAACCGAAATTCCGAAAGACCGAAGTTCTGTGGCTGAAATAAGATTCGAACATAGGACCGAAAAGTTCATTTTAGGATTAAAGAGCTTCAGGATGAGATAGAAAGTTGAAACTTACACAGATTGCAGTTCTGCAGAATTTCTACATATATTTTGAGTCGTGACGTCATATGACGTCAAGTGACGTCATAAGCATACTTCTTAATTTTCATATTAGGGCAATGATTTCGACATGATGACAGTTGTTCAGAATAATGAAAATTTTAGAGTTATGACAGTAAAGTATGCGCTTTTGAACAAAAGCATCTTCAGCACCCTATGACGTCACATGACGTCAGTGCTAAAAATAGTGAAAAATGGTTTTCGCGCTCTACAGCCGTCATTTATGGTCGGATTTTCTTCAAATTTTCACAGATAGTACATCATGAAACTAAGGTGTGCATATCCTGTCAGCTAACCGAAATTCCAAAAGACCGAAGTTCTGTGGCTGAAATAAGATTCGAACATAGGACCGAAAATTTCATTTTAGGATTAAAGAGCCTCAGGATGAGATAGAAAGTTGAAACTTACACATTTTGCAGTTCTGCAGAATTTCTAAATAAATGTTCAGTTGTGACGTCATATGACGTCATGTGACGTCATAAGCATATTACTTAATTTTCATTTTAGGGCAATGATTTCGACATGATGCCAGTTATGACAGTATAGTATTCGCTTTTGAACAAAAGCATCTTCAGCACCCTATGACGTCATGTGACGTCAGAGCTAAAAATAGTGGAAAATGGTGTTCACGCTCTAAAACGGCCATTTATGGTCGGATTTTCTTCAAATTTTCACAGATGGTACATCTTGAAACTAAGGTGTACCTATCCTGTCAGCTAACCGAAATTCTGAAAGACCGAAGTTCTGTGGCTTAAATAAGATTCGAACATAGGACAGAAAATTTCATTTTAGGATTAAAGAGCTTCAGGATGAGATAGAAAGTTGAAACTTACACAGTTTGCTGTTCTGCAGAATTTCTACAAATATTTTGAGTCGTGACGTCATATGACGTCATGTGACGTCATAAGCATACTTATAATAAGGATTTTCTTCAATATTTGAAGATGGTGTATGTCAGAAAAGTAAATAAGTATAATCAGGTTTGACATAGTTAGCAGAAAGCCCTTTCTTTTGTTCAGAACAAAAGGAGTCTAGTTATTCTTCTTCTTATTATTCTTTTTTTCCTCCTTTTGAGGTTGTAATTAAACAAGGTTACAATTGAGATAGGGTCTTTAAATTGTTTCAGTGATCAGCTAAATAGAGTCCCTTTCGATCTGCATTGTTTCAACTATTAGTGACGTCATATGACGTCATAGCTGAAAACTACTACAAAAGTTTGTTCGCGGTCTACAGTCATTGGTTATGAACCGATTTTCATCAAAATTTCACAGAATGTGTATATTAATATCTAGTTGTGCATATTCTGTCAGCTAACAGAAATTATGAAAGACCGAAGTTCTGTGGCTGAAATAAGATTCGAACATAGGACCGAAAATTTCATTTTAGTATTAAAGAGCTTCAGGATGAGATAGAAAGTTGAAACTTACACAGTTTGTAGTTCTGCAGAATTTCTACAAATATTTTGAGTCCTGACGTCATATGACGTCATGTGACGTCATCAGCATACTTCTTAATTTTCATTTTAGGGCAATAATATTGACATGATGCCAGTTGTTCAGAATAATGAAAATTTCAGAGTTATGACAGTAATGTATGCGCTTTTGAAAAAAAGCATCTTCAGCACCCTATGACGCCATATGACGTCAAAGCTAAAAAGAGTGAAAAATGGTGTTCACGCTCTACAGCCGTCATTTATGGTCGGATTTTAATCAAATTTTCACAGATGGTACATCTTGTATCAAAGGTGTGCATATCCTGTCAACTAACCAAAATTCCGAAAGATCGAAGTTCTGTGGCTGAAATAAGATTCGAACATAGGACCGGAAATTTCATTTTAGGATTAAAGAGCTTCAGGATGAGATAGAAAGTTGAAACTTATACAGTTTGCAGTTCTGCAGAATTTCTATATACATTTTGAGTCGTGACGTCATGTGAGGTCATAAGCATACTTCTTAATTTTCATTTTAGGGCAATGATTTCGACATGATGCCAGTTGTTCAGAATAATGAAAATTTCAGAGTTATGACAGTAAAGTATGCGCTTTTGAACAAAAGCATCTTTAGCACCCTGTGACGTCACATGACGTCACAGCTAAAAATAGTGAAAAATGGTGTTCGCGATCTACAGCCGTCATTTATGGTCGGATTTTAATCAAATTTTCACAGATGGTACATCTTGAAACTAAGGTGTGCATATCCTGTCAGCTAACAGAAATTTCGAAAGACCGAAGTTCTGTGGCTTAAATAAGATTCGAACATAGGACCGAAAATTTCATTTTCGGATTAAAGAGCTTCAGGATAAGATAGAAAGTTGAAACTTACACAGTTTGCAGTTCTGCAGAATTTCTACATATATTTTGAGTCTTAACGTCATATGACGTCATGTGACGTCATAAGCATACTTCTTAATTTTCATTTTAAGGCAATGATTTTGACCTGATGCCAGTTGTTCAGAATAATGAAAATTTCAGAGTTACGACAGTAAAGTATGCGCTTTTGAACAAATGAATTTTCAGCACCCTGTGACGTCATGTGACGTCAAAGCTAAAAGAAGTCCATACGAAAAAAAAATAATAAGTAAAAGGTAGAGAATTTAATATATAGTCTTTTTAACGGAATTAATCTTAATATTTTTCAATTTTAGCAGAAAGTCCTATCATTCGTATCAACGAATGAAACCTAGTTATTATTATTATTCCTCATTTTCCAACCAAATCCAAGAGTTAATTTCAGTATGTTGCCAGTGTCTGAGCAAAATGAAAATTAAATTGCCTCGACAAAAACGTTCATATTTTTAAATTCTATCATTTTAAATTTTCAAAGACGTCAAACGACGTCAGATTTGACGTCAGCATCAAAAGTTTGTTCGCGCTCTGGAGCCTTTATTTTTTGTCGTTTTATCTTGATATTTTCACAGAAGAAGTATGTTATGATGTAGATGTGCACCTTGTCTTTCAAATTTTCAAATTCGAAAAATTTAAGAATTTATGGCAAAACCGAGTTTCGAACTTTGGTCCTAAAACTATTATTTAACATTACAAAGGCTACTGATGAGATAGAAGCATGAAAATTGGACAGCTCATCGGCCCAGAGGTCTACTTTCATTTCTGTAAAAGATTTCCTTTTAAGTCACGTGGTTATGACGTCATTTAAAAAGCAAAATCCTATTTTTTCAAAGATTTCTCTCGCTCTGGCATCATGCATTTTGAGTCAATTTTAATTAAATTGAAATTGCAGTAATAAAAAAGTATCTCTTTATACATTCAATCATTTTCAATTTTCATTGGCGTCATATGACGTCAGATTTGACGTCAGCTTCAAAAGGTTGTTCGCGCCATAGAGCCTTTAATTTTGGTCCAATTATCTTGATATTTTCACAGAAGATGTATTTTAGGATCTAGATGTGCACCTTGGCATTCAAATTTCCAAATTCTAAAATGTTAAGATTTCGTGGCAATACCGAGTTTCGAACTTTGGTCCAAAAATTAAATTTAAATGTTACAAAGCGCCCTGATGCGTTAGAAGCATGAAAATTGGACAGCATATCGGCATAAAAGTTTACATTCTATTTTCGGAATGATTTTCTCTTAAGTCACGTGGTTATGACGTCATCAAAAAGTCAAAAAGCATTTCTTTTTAAAGTTTTCTCTCGCTCTGGTATCATCAATTTTGAGTCAATCTTAATTCTATCTTCAGTATTCATACAGTTAAAATTGAAATGATCCGTACTGCAAAAATTGTTTGTTTTGTCACGTGATTATGACGTCATGCATACTTAAGCAAAAATTATTTAAAAAAATCATATAAAATCGCCAATTAGACCAATGAACTTATAATTTTCAAGAATGTCGAAACTTCGTACGTTCATAAGTCTTTGAAAATTTTAAGTGATTACGTCATCAAACATGTCAGATATTAATGTTTACTGGAATGCCTACTTAAACATATGAAAACAAACCTGTTCGCATTCTCGAAGATATTTTTTCTGGATTAATAGAACGTTAGCTGAACATGTCATTCCAAAAAAGATACTTTTCTTTAGTCACTTGATTTTGACGTCGTTGAAATATTAAAATCATTTATTTCAATATGTATTCGCGCTCCAGCGTCATGAGTATTGATGCCAATCTTAAGCATACCTTAAGAAATTTATGTTGTACCACTTGTTTATGACAACATTGATTTGTAAGCAAAATATATTAAAAAGATCAAAAGATTGGACATATTAACTTTAGATAAGTAATATTGCCGTATCTTAACATGCGCAAAAAGTCAAGAAATTTCAAGTGATTACGTTATCAAACATGATTTATTCATGTTTTTTCGTAAAAGGGCTTATTCATGGAAATATATTAATTTGAAGAAAGAAACGAAAGTGGTCATTGTGTTGGTTCAGCAAGATCCGATTGTTCTTTTGCAGTAAAAAGTGCCTGTGTTGAATAGTGAATTGTGATACGTTTTTGAGTTAATGAGTCGCATTTACGATGAATTAGTATAATTATACTAGAGCCAGAAAACCCATACTGATATCTTATTGCATTTGTTATCACGGCTTTCCGCAAACCTGAAGAAAATGACAAATACATGTAATTCTACCTATCGATTTTTTTTATCTTTTCTAAAGGTTTAACGGTTTCTTTTTCTAAATCTGTAAAATAAGGAAATATATAAAGCAAATGAATTGTTGAAAGTTTCAAGACGTTTATAACGTGTATTACATAAAAATAAGAAATTATTTTCATGATTTTGCTTACACCTCTGCCTTTGTTTCCATCTTTTTTTGGCAAATGTAAAAAACTCAATTAATTTCAAGGTTGAAAGTCATGGATTTCAAAGAATTGTTTTTTTTCTTTTTTACAATTTCAATTATGTGGATCAAATTGCAATGATTATTTGTTAAGTCATATGCTTACGAAGAAATAGATATTAAATAAAGAATAAAAAAAAAAAACTTTTAAAATCGATTGAATAACGTAAGAAAACAATTTTTGAGGATAGTATTATCTTAAAATTTTCCTGTTTTTATTTTCTGAATGATAGTAAACGGTTGTGTAATCATATATATGCTTTCTCAATATCTTCTTAAGAAGATGAAAATAAATAGAAAAAAAGATTTAAAGCTTTTTTTTAAACATATTTATATATAATTTATGATAATGATGATTTACGTATCTAATCTTACATTATAATGCATCATTATTCCATTTCTTTGTATTAACTTATATATTCAATACCCTTGATATAAGCAAACGGAAAGCCGCTTCGTTTGTATCTTAAACAAACGACTTCTAGTTCTTATTACGGCTTTCCGCAAACTTGCGGAAAACGTATAGGGTTTGTTATGTTTATTTTTCTTATTATTAGGACTTTCTGCCCTGTTTTTTATTATTAGGACTTTCTGCCTAAAGCAGAAAGTCCTATTGGGTTTGTACTGTTTATTCTTCTTCTTATTATTATTATTAGGACTTTCTGCCGAAAGCAGAAAGTCCTATTGGGTTTGTACTGTTTATATTATTATTATTATTAGGACTTTCTGCCCTTTCGGCAGAAAGTCATATTGGGTTTGTACTGTTTTTTTATTATTATTATTATTCTTTTTTTCTTCCAAACTAAGCGCTTATTTTTCTATGTTGCAATAATCCTAAGACGATGAAATTTTTATGGCTTATTAGTCACGTGAGGACATTTTGATTTCTATGATTTTCATATGTCTATGACGTCATATGACGTCACATTTGAAATATGCTACAAAAGTTTGTACGCGGTCTACAGCCATTGTTTGTGAACCGATTTTCATCAAATTTTCACAGATTGTGTATATTAAGTTCTAGTTGTGCATCCCGTTGTCCGTTTTTCAAAATTCGAAAAGTCCATGGTTCTATAGCGAATCCAAGATTCGAACCAAGGTCGTAAATTTTTAAATGCTTATAAAATCTGTCCTATTCAAGATAGAAAGTGGATATTTAGGGCAGTATATAGAATCTCTAGAAGTTTTAAACATTTTGTGAAAATAAATGTCATATGACGTCACGTGACGTCATTATATGATAATGTATTTCTAATATTAACAAGAATATTTCTATATGTTGAAATTGTCGAAGGGCAATGAAAATTTAATGACACATGCTTCAAACGCGGAAATTTTGATTTCTATGATTTTCATATCTCTATGACGTCATATGACGTCACACGTGAAATAAGCTACAAAAGTTTGTACGCGGTCCAGAGCCATTATTAATGAACCGATTTTCATCAAATTTTCACAGAATGTGTATATTAAGTTCTAGTTGTGTATCCCGGTGTCCGTTTCTCAAAATTCGAAATTGCCAAGGTTCTATAGCGAATCCAAGATTCGAACCAAGGTCGTACATTTTCAAATGCTTATAAAATCAGTCCTATTTGAGATAGAAAGTTGATATTTGGTCAGTATGTAGGTCTCTCGGAGTCTTAAAAATATTTTGAAAATTTGCATCATATGACGTCACGTGACGTCATTATATGAAAATATATTACTAACATTAACAAGATTATTTCTATATGTTGAAATGGTCGAAGAGCAATAAAAATTTAATGGCATATGTTTCAGACAATATAATTTCTATTTCAATAAATTTTATAGGCATATGACGTCATATGACGTCACACTTGACATATTCTACAAAAGTTTGTACGCGGTCTACAGCCATTACTTATAAACCGATTTTTATCAATTTTTCACAGAATTTGTATATTAAGATCTAGTTGTGCATCCCGCTATCCGTTTTTCAAAATTCTAAAAGACCATGGTTCTATGGAGAATCCAAGATTCGATCCGAGGTCGTTAATTTTCAAATGCTTATAAAATCGGTCCCATATGAGATAGAAAGTTGATATTTGAACATTATGTAGGTTTATGGATGACTGAACGATTTTGTGAAAATGAACGTCATTACATGAAAATCTATTTCTAATATTTACAAGAAAATTTCTATATGTTAAAATGGTCCATGGAAATGTAAATTATATGACATTTTGCTTCAAACGTTGATATTTTTAATTCTACAATTTTCATATGCCTATTACGTCATATGACGTTACACTTGCCATATGCTATTAAAGTTTGTACGCGGTCTACAGCCATTGTTTATGAACCGATTTTCATAAAATTTCACAGAAAGTGTATATTAGGTTATAGTTGAGCATCCCGGTGTCCGTTCATCCAAATTAAAAAATGCAAAGGTTTTATGGCGGATCCAATATTCAAACCATTGACGTCAAATTTTAAATACGTATAAAATCGTTTCCAGATGAGTTAGAAATCTAATATTTGGAAAGTAAATAAGCCTCCAAGAGTGCTTTACATTCTATGAAGATGAACGTCATTTGACGTCATATGACGTCATAAGGTCAAACATTATTTCTGATATATATGCGTAAATTTAATATGCTGTTAACTTCCCAGGACCATGAAATCTTATGGTATATACTTTAGAAATGCTTTAGAATGCAATGTAATTCATATTAATTTGACGTTATATCACATCAGATTTGACGTCAGGACAAAATGGTTTTACGCGGTGTACAGCCATTATTTTTGGACCAATTTTCAGCAAATTTCAAAGAATGTATATGTAACGCTCTAGTTGTATATCCCGGGTCCTGTTTTACAAATTCGAAAAGACGAAAAGGCAATGGTTCTATGGCGAATCCAAGTTTCGAAACATTGACGTCAAATTTCAAAAACATATAAAATCGCTTCGAGATGATTTAGAAAGTTGATATTTGGACTGAATATTAGTCTTTAAGACTTATTTATATTCTGTGAGGATTAACGTTATTTGACGTCATAAGGTCCAAAAGAATGTTAATATATCTACGCGTTAATTTCTATATGTTGCAAAGTTGCAAGGAGCATGAAAAAAATACTTGATATATTTAAGAT
>CM037778.1:88056889-88092996 GCA_021229015.1 Solen grandis
GGCCCTTTAAAGGATTCATAAAAATTTTTTTAAAAAAATTTTTTCCCTATATAACAAAAAGTAAAACAATGCCCCCTGGGGGGGCATTTATCACCGTGGGGTATGATTTGTACAATCTTGGTGGGGGCCCCCATAAGATGATGCTACATACCAAATATCTAAGCTCTGGGCCTTTGCATTTTTGGGCAGAAGAAGATTTTCAAATTTTGCATTTTTAAAATTTATTTTTAGCTCCTGTGACCTATTTTTTTAAACCAATCAAAAATTTTGGGAAAACAATTTTTGTTAGAGGGCACATAAGGATGTTTCCCCTTGAAGTTTGGTAAAAAATCCCTTCAGGGGTTCATGAGGAGATGTTTTTTTTAAGCTAAAAACAGCCACTTTTGCCCTCCGCTTCAACATAAAAAAATACCCGTAATATATGGGTTTTAGTTCATAGTTTCCTTTTAACTACCCCCAATATACCCTTCAGCAGAAGTTATCGGGCCAATATGCACTGATATCGGCACCTATGTCTGCCCCTGTGGGTCATTAATACCCCCGAAAAATGCTTTGTTACAGGAGAACCAGACTCCAGACGGAGCAAAAATAAGCACCTGTATACTTAGTAATTATATATGATAGCAATCAATAAGAAAAGTAAAGTTTTTTTTTAAAGGGGAAAAGAAATTTCATTATGGTTTTTTGGCACAGCAGTATTAAAGTGTAGTAACAGTTTTTAAGACATTGCAATTCTCCTGGGTGCCATCTGTTTACTTTTTAAGTTTCAAGGAAAAACCATGTTAATATTAAATTAAGGGTCAGGCCCAAAAAAAAAAAGCTATTTAACAAAGGGAGAAAATTTAAAAAAAATGGACCAGGTGAGTTACATTTTTCTTGGGACACTCCCTTTTTTCCTAGTTGCCATCAGATTCGGGTTTAAACTTTTTAAAATTTTCCCCGCCAATAAAATTGTATTTTTTAAAGCAATGTTCCAGACAAGAAAAAACAAAATTAACCAAAGGGAGTTTAACGCAAAAATGAAAACCAGGGCAATAATTTTTTGCAATCCTTAAGACATCTCAAGTAAATTTTTTTACACGCACCAAACCACCTGATTATTAATTCACACACAAAAATTTGAACTGAGTCGGGTTTAAAAAATGTAGTTCAGTCCCCAAGATATTTAAAGTCAAATTTAGGGGCAATAACTGCGTAATCCTCGGGGGAACGAATGAAATTTTCGTCCCTTGTACATCTACTGCTAAGGAAAAAACTTTTTTTGGGAAAGTATTAGAGAATCAGACTGAAATTGAAAGAGGAATTCACTGGGCAAGACATTTCAATTGAATTTTAGGCGCAAAAACATCGTAATCCCCTTTTGGGAAAAAAAGGAACTTTCATCTTTAAAAATTTTGTGCTTCTGTCCGGGGGGCCCGATAAGGTGCGTTTTTTGTTTTAATGATACAAATGAAATAGATAAAAACCTAATTTTTTTAAAAATTTTAGCTATCAAAAAGTGTTTAAAAAATTTGAAATTTCCAAATATCCAAAATATTAAAGTTACGGGGACGCAAAAATTTTTAATCAGATGAAGTTTACAAAATACTCGTATATGTTTGACTGGTTACTTGCAAATCCCAAAATAGACTTTAAACGATTTTTCCCGGGAATTTTTCCCACTTTGGGGGCCATTCAAGTAAAACATCAATCCCTTCTGTCTTATTAGTTAAAACCCACCTTTTCTATTCATTTGCTTCAAAAATGGGTTTCACAAGGCAGGAAGAAAAAGGGTTTAAAAGTTTTTAAAAAAAACACTTAGTAGATACCTAGCACTGCAAACCAAAAGTCAGGCATTTGTCTCGCAAAAATTTACGATCTGGAAGTTAGATAGAGTCGTTTGCATCCAATTCCATTTTTAACGGGAAATAATTTTTTTAATTCAATAGTTAAAAGTGCTAAATCTTGGATCAGGAAGATCAAATAGACTGTTTTTTTTTATTTATATTTGGGACTAATGTAAATCCCATAGATAATTTTTAAATGACATTTTTGATACAAGAACACAGGGGCATATACCAAAAGAAATGTCTGTTATTTCAATTCCAAAATTAAGTTGATAAAAAAAGAAATTTATTTAAATTTTGATGGAGTAACCATTTTTCATTACTCAATTAAAATGTAAAAACCCAAAATTCCTTGAAAAATTGATGAGTAAATACCAATTGACCTCAAACCTTATCTGTAGCCGTTCTGATAAGTATTTTGCCAAGTACGGTGAAAGGCTGAAAGTACCGAACAAGTTTTTGCTTGAATACCGCTGACCGACTGTAAACCCAACCGACTGACCAACCAACCGCCCAAACCCGGGGTGTTTCTCTTCCTTTTTGTGGGGGTAACGGGGGTTTTTCTTTTAAAAACAAAAATAAATCAAAAAAAACACCTAGTTCACATTAAAAATAAAAATTTAAGGTTTTTAAAAACGGTTGCTTGCAAAAGATTAATGATTTGTCTGCACCGTTTACTCAGTTAAAACTTCAAAGGGTTTCATAATGGGTTTTCCCCATGCGCTTGTGACTAGCCTGTTAGTGCAACATTTTTTTGATTTTCCCGACATATATAATCCCTACGGGACCCATTTTTACATGCCTGAATACACACCCCTGGTATATATTCTCCAAAACACCTGTCACATGCTTTTGATTGACAGATCAGCCAACGGCGTGTTAATTTTTTTATCACGCATCCAGCTCACAAATTTTTGACCGTGATACGCCATGTTAGTGTTGTAATTATTATGCTTTAATTTTACCAAACAGTGATAGCATGTTCGCTTAAAATATAAAAAAAAATGTCCAAAGAAACCGTAAAATTTGAAGGGAAAAATTAAAATAGAAGTCATTAAACATAAGGGCCATGATGGCCCGGGTCGCCACCTGAGTAACGGTTTCCCAAGGAAAATCATCTATATTAAAACATTTGAAAAACTGGGCCCGAGTTTTAAAAGGGGATGATCCCCGTAAAGTTTTTTCCCATATCATAAAAGGGAAATAAGCCCCCCCCCGGCTGTCATGTTTTTTCAATTGGATCGGAAAAAATTTTAGCAACTTTTTGGGAGAGGTTGACCCAATGAACATCTGTACTAATTTATTTTTTTTAAAATTTGGGCCCTAATTTGGAAGCAATGTTTTTAAAATTTTCTTTTTTTTTTTTTTTTTTGTTGCCATGGAACCCAAATTTTATGGATCAAGTTTATTTTTAAAAAATTTTGTGAAGGTTGACCCCCGGCATTCCCCCCAAGTTTAATCTAATTCTGTCCAGCGGTTTCAGAGGAATGTTTTTAAAGTTTTCCCATATACATAAAGGCAAATAAGCCCCGCCCCTGGGGGCCATGTTTTTTTCGGACGGAATTTTTTTAGCAACTTTTGGGAGGGGTTACCCAAGGAACATCTTTTCCAATTTATTTTAAAAAAATTGGCCAGTAGTTTTGAAAGTGATTTTTTAAAATTTTCATATTTTTTTTTTTTGTTGCATGGCAGTCAGAGTTCTAATGGATAAGGTTATTTTGCAATTTCTGTGAAGGTTTACCCAAGGGTCATCCCTGCCAAATTTAATCAAATTTTGTCCGTGGTTTTGAGGAAAGTTGATTTAAAATTTTCCCTTTTTACATATAAAGGGAAATAACCCGCCCCCGGCGGGCCCCGTTGTTTACGGATCGGAAATATTTTAGCAACTTTTGGGATAGATTGACCCAGGAAATCTGTACCAAATTATTTTTAAATCTGGTCAGTGTTTTGAAGAAGATGATTTTTTAAAGTTTTCATTTTTTTTTCTTTTTGTTCTTGGCAACCCAATTCTCAGGATAAGTTTTTTTTTAGCAACTTTTGTAAAGGTTGACCCCAAAAATCATCCCCGCCAAGTTTAATCAAATTCTGTCCATGGTTTCAGAGGAAATGTTGATTAAATTTTTCCCTTTAAAAATATAAGGCAAAAAAAGCCCCGCCCCTTGCGGCCAGTTTTTTAAGGGGCGGAATATTTTAGCAACTTTGGGAAGGGTTTACCAAGGAACTCTGTACCCAATTTTTTTTAAAACTGGCATAGTTTTGAAAAAGATGATTTTTTAAATTTTTTAAATTATTTTTATTTTTGTGCCATGGCAAACCCAAGTTACATGGGTCAAGTTTATTTTAGCAACTTTTTTTAAAGGGGCTCACCGAAAGGGAAAATTCCTGCCAAGTTTCGTTAAATTCGTCCGCGTTTCAGAGGGATGTCGTTTAAAGGTTTCTTTTACATATAAGGCAAAAAAGCCCCGCCCCCGGGGGCCCTGTTTTTTTACAGATCTGATTAATTTTAGCAACTTTGGGAGAGGTTTTCCCAAGGAACATCTGTTTAAATTATTTTTAAATCTGCCATATTTTGAAGAAGATGACTTTTAAATTTTTCATATTTTTTTTCTTTTTTTTGCCTGGCAACAGAGTTCTTCTGGATCAACTCTATTTTAGCAACTTTGTGAAAGTTCACCCAAGGATCTCCCTGCCAAGTTTCTCAAATTCTGTCCCGCGGTTTCAGAGAAGATGTCGTTTAAAAGGGTTTTTCTATTACATATAAGGCAAATAAACCCCGCCCCTGGCGGCCATGTTTTTTTACGGATCGGAATAATTTTAGCAACTTTGGTAGAGGTTGACCCAGGAACCTGTACAAATTATTTGAAATCTGGCCGTAGTTTAAAATTTTTTTAAATTTTCATTTTTTTTCTTCTTGTTGCCTGGCAACCAGATTTTCATGGTCAACTTTATTTTAGCACTTTTGTGAAGGTTGACCTAAGGATCATCCTGCCAGTTTCATTAAATTTTCCATCGGTTTCAGAGAAGATGTCGTTTAAGGTTTCTCTATCTTAAAGAAATATAGCCCGCCCCTGCGGCCATTTTTTTTTACGGATCGGATAAATTTAGTAACTTTGGTAGGGGTTTGACCCAAGGAAATCTCTATCAATTATTTGAAATTGGCCAGTGTTTTGAAGGAGATGATTTTAAAGTTTTCAAATTATTTTTTTTTTGTTTGGCAACCGAGTTCTTTGATCACTTTATTCCACTTTTGTAGAGTCTCACCCAAGGACATTCCTTCCAAGTTTCATTTAAGTCTGTTTAGCGGTTTCAGAGGAGATGTCTTTTAAAAAAATTGTTGACGACTCACGACGCACATCGCACGACGCACGACGACGGACGACGGACGAAGGGTGATCACAATAGTCACCTTGAGCACTTCGTGCTCAGGTGAGCTAAAAAAGACGAAAATTAACTGGCCCCGGAATGATCACAAGAATGTCAACGCAAAGGTACCCAGCAAATAAGAAATAAAAACAATTGTTTTACTTCTCAGAGCAAAAATGTGTATCTATTTGTATCTGATTTGCAGCGGCCTCTGACAAATCACATAAATTTTGACAGTTGACTGACTTATCTGCCAGAAAACTACCCAAAATTAATGCATTCGGCAGGAATATTTTATTCACCTCCGTGTCACATTTGCAATCGGTCTCGATGCGAACGTAATCCATTTGTGGAATGTATTTAGATATTCAGTGTGGTTTAGATGTCATTTCCAGCTTGATTCACTTTTACAAGTTATAATTAAGGTTTATGCCAAGTAAATCCGTTTGATTATTGGTAGAACATTGTTTTTGTTTTTTTAAGTTTTAATCTGCAAACTCCCTTTTACACGAGGGCGACCATTTTGTTTACATCTTGGGTAGCACTGTGTACTGTACTGTAATGTAATATACTATATTGATAAAAAATAGAATTGAAACACCATTAAATTATTGTCATCACTTGTTTAGCTAGTAATATCATATATATGATATAAGTAAAAAGTTTATTTTGCAATTTATATGACTAATACATATCTGTAAACTTATATTTTCCGAAAATGCTTCAAGTAAGGTGAAAGCGAAAGTAGGACATTTCTACAATTGGGTTTAAATTTATATTTTTGATGTAACTTCCTTATACTTTAATCAATTTTAAAACTCTTAGTACCAAAGTAATCGTCTTGAAATTCTACATCTCACTTGCTTAATGTGTGCCCTTATTTCGAAGAGTTTTAAGATATTAGCCGTAAAACTTTGACAACACGGCAGAATCGCTGAAATTCTACATGTTTAAATTCTTATTTTTGATGTAACTCCCTTATACTTTGATCAATTTCATAACTTAAGGTACCAAAATAATCGTCTGAAAATTCTCTACATTTCACACGCTTTATAAATAGGAAAGTTTTCAAAACTTTTTGAGATACAAGCTCTTAAACCTCCTGTAGAATGAAAAAATCACCAAAGCTATATGCACGAATTTCGTTTTTTTCCCATTACTCCATGAATCTATGGCCAATCATTAAACTTTAAGCATCAAAAGAACGGCCAAACATTGCTCTACAAATAGAATTCATCATCATATTTTCCAAAGTCAAAAATTTTCGAGGTATAAACTGTTAAACACACTGGGGGATACCAAATTTTCATTTTTCCGCCATAACTAAACCGATTCAACCCCGATCATCAAAAACGAAATATCATCTGAAAGATCTTTCCAAGCACTACAAATTATACGTATAGTGTCTCGATAGAATATTTACCGTTTTTGAGATATTTAAGGATAACGAAAAACACGATAATTGATATATGACCTTGACATTTGGGATATTCCGAAAACGGAAGTGACATGGCTCCATAGAATCTAATACTGCATCTTCAGACAAAATTTCAAGCAAATCATACAAAAAAAAAAAGCCTACAGGGCTTAAAAACCGTTACGTTTTAATACGAAAGTTTTATTAGCACAATGACGTCTTGTGACGTCATATGGTGTTCATTCTTTTAGAATGTAAAGAAAACCTAGAGACTAATACTCACTCCATATATCAGCTTTCTAGCTCTTCTGGAAGCGATTTTATACGCATTTGAAATTTGACGTCATTAGTTCGAATCTTGGATTAGCCATAAACCTTGCCTTTTCGAATTTAGAAAACGGATGCACAACTAGAGACTAACATACACATTCTGTGAAAATTTGATGAAAATCGATCCAGAAATAATGGCTGTAGACCGCGTACAATCTTTTTCACCTGGCGTCAAATCTGACGTTATATGACGTCATATGAATATGAAATTCATTGTATCCGAAAGCTCATGGTTTGAAATATTTTCCATAAAATTTTCATTGTTCTGAGTCAATGGCAACACCTCGAAATTAACACAAATATAAGAGGAAGAAAAAAAGAATAAGAAGAAGAGGAACTAGATTTCATTCGTTAATACAAATGATAGGACTTTCTGCAACATTTTGAAATGAAAAGATTAATACCGTTAGAAAGAATTATATTATATTTCCTACCTTTAACATTTAACATTTTTTATTTCGTATGGACTTCTCATGCATGAACTTTGTGAAGTAAGCCATATGTCGAAAATAATAAATCTTTATTTTGATATCGCTTTCTTATAACTTGACCAATTTTAGTTGTTGTTGTTGTTGTTTTTGGGGTTTCCCGTCGCTGTGTAGTATTTCAATAATAGAGAGTCCGCTAATTACGGGTGGAGGAAGACCCCGAGTACACAAAGATACGCGGTTTATAACCCACCGCCCTACCGCAAGCCAGCTGGAAGGCTTCCTCACATGAAAATCCGAAGTCCCCCCCCGGGAAATTTCGAACCCACACGGTGAGGGGCTGGAGATTCCAAGTTTAGTTTCTAGGTACCAAAATAAATGTCCTGAAAATCCCTACAATTCAATTGTAGCATTTTGGGTCTAGTTTCATAGTTTTTCAAAATATAAGCAATTAAATTTAAAAACTATTAATTCTCCCCATATCAAAATTCTTTTTTTTTAATTTCGTGTACTGTTGCGGGAAAAAAAACCCGAAAATGCTACCATGCAAAGTTTCCCGTCGACGCGTGTAGCCTCGTGAGTTAAATTTAAATAATGCTTGACATACGATGGAGACGACTTATTACGTTTATTTAGTGTTTATTAAGAGAGAATTTAACAGTTAAGAAGCCAGAATGAGCGTAGCGAGTGACGGGTTCTTAACTGTTTAATTTCTCTTAGTGTTTGAAAATTTTTTTTCCAATGAAATATTCCATTTTTTTTCAAAAAAAAATTCTCCATTTAATTCATTTAATCCGCATCAACTTGTCATAAAACTTTTCCGCTAAATCAATGATAAATTTAAAACCAGCTTCAAGCCGACGGTCACTAAATTCTACGCATGTATTTGGCCTTAAAAGGTCAAAAAGTACGGGGTGGACTCCATGTTTAAAATGTCAGAATTATTTTCTTGAATAGATCTATCTAATGGGGTAAGTTTGGATCCAATGCCCCTTACGACGCATGTGTAACGTGTTACAGGGTTTTTTATTTTGAAGCATGAACATCGACAAAAATAATACACAGAACCATAGAGAAAAACAATTACTCCCAGCATTTGTTAATCCAAAATAACAAAAGAACTTGCCCTTCCGCTTAGTTTATTTTTAAACATGTATTATTGCCTAAGTAATGGTGATAAACATTGAAGATTTTAAAAATAAGAAGAGGGTTTGACCCAATTCTAACAACATAAGTATCGGTCATCGCTTTAAAGACACTTGTGTAATTCAAAGCTCACATGTTACACAGAATGGGCAATATATAACTAATTTTAAACAAAACGATTAAGTAATAATCCGATTAAATAAATTCAAATTGAAAAATGTATATAAAATAAAGAGAAGAGAAAAAAAAAACCCACTAACAAACAAGGGTTACTTAAATAAAAAAAAAAAAATGTCCAAAACACAAAAATTTATAGGTGAGTTTTATGAACCTTCTAAACAGTATCTTTTATTCAAATTTCAATCACCACTTTTTTGCCGAAGAGATCAGAGTCGGCTTCCTTTCAAGCTCATTTGGAGCGTAGATCACATAGATATACACAGCTAGAGCGAGCATTGACCTTTGACATAACAGCTACTGTCACGTGATTAAATTTACGCCCGGGGAAAAGGTTGATAGGGCGGAGTCTAAAAAATCAATACTATTTGGAATGTGCGACTGCGTTTAAATTCAAACATAATTCCAAACTTAAGTAGGTTTAGTGTTTTTTATAAGCATTAAGTCCATTAAATCGGTCGCGCGGCTTTGCCGCGCCACACCGATTTAATTTCATTAATGTTACTAAAAAAACACTAACCTATACTTAAATTTAAACTGACTAACTTAGAGTTTGCCCCGCCCTATTACTATTTTTGTGCTAATTAAAGTGGCGCCATTAAGTGTTACGTCGCGTTGTTAAAGTATTCACACACGTGCACGTGCTTTCCAAATATGGATGTAACACATAAATTTCGCGCATTTTTTGACCGTCGGCTCATTTCTTTTTCAGATTTCAAACAATCTATGGATGGCTGTTTTTTTAATTTATTTATCTTGTTTGAATTGTGAGAAATCAGAAAATATCAACTGTTGACATTTGGAAAGAACGAAATTGTAAAAAATAATCGTTTAAAAAAGTCGGTGTCAGCGGAAGATATCAAGGCAGGAATACCCCGGAAATACCAAATCAAACGAGATAACAATGATCTGTAGTTGTTTAAAACGTTTTATCAATTATTTTAATTCTTGTATTTACCAAAATTTGTAAACATAGGTACTGGTATAGCTCCCTTGGTTGGCGCTCAGTTAATAAAGGTAGTTTAGGACTGATGGCCCGGGGTCCGGATAAGGACTGGGTGTGGTTTTCATGCCAAAATGTCTACGACGTGATACGGCAGGTGACAACACTACATTTGTCTCAAGTAGACATTGTCTCCAAAGACTTAAATACTGTCGGTTTGGGCGTTAAACCTAAAAAACTATCTTGTATTTTAGTATTTAATTTAGCATCTTTTTTTTCCTTAGGGTCCCTTTGCAAAAAATATTTCCGAATCTCCTCATTCTTATGTAAAAGTTTTTCTTAAACATGATTTTTAAAAACAACTTTAATAAATGTTTACAAAAGACGTCAACATGCGCCTGTGTGCAAACCTCGTGTGTAGGGGTCGTGTAGTAAACCTGTATATATGATATCAGTTTGTTTGTTAGGTTTAACGTCCACCGACAGTAATTAGCCGTCACGATGTCTACTTCATGCGGGTATAGGACTACCACACTGCAGTATCACGCCGTAGACATGTGGATGATACCACACCCAGTCCTATCCAAAAACCGCGCTAAGCGCCAAGCAAAGGGAGCTATAACAGTACCATTTTTACGACTTTGGTAGTCGGGTGGGGATCGAACCCACAACCTTCCCCCTCCCAGGCGCCGCTCTAACCACTCGGCCACCGGGAAAGGGTACGCTTGTTCGCTAGTATATAAATATGATATAAGAAAAAAAAAGTGTTTGCAATTTTATGACTAAACATAGCTGTTAACTTACATATTTTCGAAAAGTTATTAACGTGAAAGCGAAAGTAGGATTTTTCTCGAAATTTACACTTGGGTTATATCGTATTTTTGATGTAACTTCCTTTAACTTTAATCAATTTTAAAACTCTAGGTACAAAATAATCGTCTTAAAATTCTTACATCTCACTGCTTAAGGGTGGACTTATTTTAATGAGCTTTGAGATATAAGCCGTAGAACTTTGACAACACGGCAGAATCGTGAGATTCTACATGTTTAATTCTTATTTTTGATGTAATTCCTTTACTTTGTTCAATTTCAAAATTTTAAGGTACCAAAATAATCGTCTGAAAATTCTTACATTTCACACGCTTTATGTTTAGGAATATTACTAATACTTTTAGAGATACAAGCTTTAAACCACCTGAAAAATGAAAAATTCACCAAAGCTAATACCGAATTTCGTTTTTTCCCATTCCCCCATCAATCTTTGGCCAATCATTAAACTTTAGGCATCAAAAGAAGGCCAAACTTTGCTCTACAAATAATATTTCATCATCATATTTTGAAAATCAAAGGTTTTCGAGGTATAAATGTTAAACACACGGGGGGTTACCAAAACTTTCATTTATCCGCCTAACTCAACCAATTCAACCCCGATCATCAAAAACTTTTATCATCTGAAAGGTCTTTCTAAGCACTACAAATTTACGCATAGTATCTCGATAGAATATTTACCGTTTTTGGATATTTAAGGCGAAGAAAAAGCCGTAATTGATATATGACCTTGACCTTTGGGGATTTGCCGGAAACGAAAGTGACATGGCTCCATATAACTAATACTGCATCTTCAGGACAAAATTTTCAAGCAAATAAATACAAAAAATAAAGTCAGGGCTTAAAAACCGTTAATTTTTAAATCGAAGTTTACATAGCATTATGAGTCATGTGACGTCTTTTGGTGTTCTCCCCTTTCAAAATATATAGAAGACCTAGAGATTAATATTCAGTCCAAAAATTTGCTTTCTTATACGAATTTGAAATTTGACGTCATTAGTTCGAATCTTTGGATTCGCCATGAAACTTTTCCTTTTTTGAATTTGGAAAAAAAGGGGCACGGGATGCCAACTAGAGCCTAACTAACCATTCTGTGAAATTTTGATTTAAATCGGTTCAAAACAATGGCTGTAGACCGCGTACAAACTTTTGTAGTATATTTCAAATGTGCGTCATATGACGTCATAGGCATATGAAAATCATAGAAACAAAATTTCCTACGTGTCTAAAAGTCTAAAAAAATTTAAACGTCTGGAGTATTGGAAACATTTAGGTTGGGAAAAAAAAAAGAATAACTAGATGTCTTGGTTTAAACGAATGATAGGACTTTCTGCAACATTGCTTTATATGTATATATAGGGGGTGACTAATAGATAATCGTCCAATTGCAACTTTCTATCTCCTCTATTTCTTATAAAATAGCAAAATAGAACACTTCTGTGAATTTTAATAAAAAGTCCGCCCATATCTTGCACATGTAGTTTCATACAACATTTATACTATGTATATGACATGAAGAAAAAAAAAAACAGTGTTCAAAGTAAGTTTCTAACTTTATCCACTAGAATTTCATCACTCCGCTCAGTTGTAACCTGTTTAATTTTTGCCCCATTAGGAAGAGTATTGAATATTTGTATAGTGCTATTTCCTTTTTGACACCTGAAAAGTATTAATGTATTTGCGATTTGGGTGTTTGGGCTTCTGTTTTTGCCATAAATTCCTGGAATTTCGAACTATGGTGTTATTTTGAAAGGTAACATCCAGCCTACAAACTGATGCAATATGATATCGTTGATAAACAATGCAGTTTTTAGATGGTCTAAAATGTGGGGCTGCGTGTGAATTTTTCAAGGCTTGCAAACTGTCGTAGCTACACGTGTTGCAAATAGGATTTTTTTTCTTGTGCGTTGTACATGTATTAACTTCAATGCTTATTTTGGAAACAGTCAAATTTCGACAAAAAACAAAACAAAAAAAAACAACAAAATCAAAATATAGCGCATCAATTGCATTTGATATTTTTTTAATTTTTTTTAAGTCGTTTCGCAAGTATTTAAGCTTGGTGACCCCTGCGCGTGACCTTTTCCATATTTTTATGATGCATGATTTATGAAATATCTTATTTTCCAGTAACTTTCTTATAGAAGTCCAATTTCATAAACTTGGTACCGTTAGAAAGCTCTTAAACTGCTACATTTTATACGCCTAATGTAAAAAATTATCTTCGTCGTTTCTGAGATATTGATGTTAAACCTCAAGAAAACAAGATATTATCAGCAAAATTAGTTCATTTCATTTAGTTTTTTTTGTTTAAATTTGTATTGCGTAAACCAATTTTGATAAACTAAATATTTTGGAAACGTCAATTATTCAGCTATAATTTTATTCATACATTATTTACAAAAACGATTTTTATTGAGATATGGCTACAAAATATGCAGTAGGGGTGAAATCAAAATTTCCTCACTGCCTAATAAACCATAAAAATTTCATCGTCCTAGGACTATTGCAACATTTAAAATAAGCGTTTAGTTAGGAAAAGAAAGGATAATATAATAAAAAATGACGTCACGTGACGTCTTTTGACGTTTATTTTTCATAATTGTTAAGACGCCCAGAGACCTACTAAACTGACAAAATTTCAACTTTCTATCTCAAATAGGACAGTTTTTATAAGCATTTAAGAATTGCGTTTGGTTCGAATATTGGATCCGCCATAGATGCTTGGATTTTCGAATTTTGACAAAAAGGACACGTTTACACAATAAAAACAAATATAAATTCGTAAAATTTTGATGAAAATCGGCCCATTAATAATGGCTTGGCCGTGTTAAAACTTTCGTAGTCAATTTCAAATGTGGACGTCAAAGACGCTAGGCTCTGAAAATAATTAAAACGAAATTTCGCGTCTGGATCATTTGTCATTAAATTTTATTGCAATTCGACAATTAGCATATGAAATACTCTTGTTAAATTAGAAATACATTATATATAATAACGTCACGTGACGTCATATGACGTTTATTTTCAAAAACTTTAAGGACTCCCAGAGACCTATATACGACCAAATACACTTTTCTATCTCAAAAAGGACCGATTTTATAAACTTTTAAAAAATTTTCGCCCTTGGTTCGTATCTTGAATTGCTATAGAACCATGGTCTTTTCAAAATTTTGAAAAACGGACCCCGAGAGGGCACAACTAAATTTAAATTAACATTCTGTGAAAATTTGATGAAAATCGGTTCATAAACAATGGCTGTAGACCGCGTAAAACTTTGTTGCATATTTCAAGTGTGACGTCATATGACGTCATAGGCATATAAAAATTCATAGAAATCAAAATTTCAGCGTTTGAAGAAATGTGTCATTAAATTTTATTGTCCTTCGAAATTTAACATATAAAAATATTCTTTTAATATTAGAAATACATTATCATATAATGACGTCACGTGACGTCATATGACATTTATTTTCACAAAATGTTTAAACTTCTAGAGACCTATATACTGAAAAAATATCAATTTCTATTTTAAAATTTAGGACAGATTTAAAAGCACTTAAAAATTTACGACCTTGGTTCGAATTTGGATTCGCTATTAAACCCATGGACTTTTCGAATTTGAAAAACGGACACAGGGATGCACAACTAGAGATAACATACACATTCTGTGAAATTTTGATGAAAATCGGTCCAGAAATAATGGCTGTAGCCCGCGAAACAAACTTTTTCACCTGACGTCAAATCTGACGTAATGTGACGTCATATGAATATGAAATTCATTGCCTCCGAAAGCAAATGGTTTGAAATATATGCCATAAAATTTCATTGTTCTGAGTCTGACAACACCTCAAATTAACCAAATATAAGAGGAAGAAAAAAGAATAATAAGAAGAACTAGATGTATTCGTGAAAACGAATGATAGGACTTTCTGCAAGCTGTTTTAATGCAAAAAAGCAGGAGATAGTAGTTTCATGTAATGACTCACCTCTGGTAGTATTTCTGTTATGCTGAAAAATTGACATTATATTCCGAAATCAGTGCAAATGATAAGAACTAAGTATTAGTCTGTGACGTAACATGATGTAATATGAGTAAGGGACATGACTGCAAACTTGATTTCTAGTTTAAAGGTCCTATGTTCGAAATTTACTTCAGCCCAAAACTTCGGTTTTTGGAATTTAAAGGGTTTGTTGAAAAAATTCAACCCTTGTTGCAAAATGTACCTCTGTAAAAATTTGAAGAAAAATTTTTAAATGGCGGTGTAGAGCGCGAATACCATTTTTTACTATTTTCAGCCTTTACGGGCAGGTGAGTATAGGGTCTGAAAAAAGTGCTCAAAAGCCATACTTTACTGCAAACTCTGAAATTTTCTTTTTTCTGAACAACTGGCATATGGAAATATTGCCCCAAAATTAAAAAATTTAAATGGGATGCTTTTGGTCTATGACGTCACGATTTAAAATATTTGTGAATGCTGCAGAACTGCAACTGTGTAAATTTTTAACTTTCTACTCACCTGAAGTTTTTTTTCCCAAAATGAAAAATTTCGGTCCTATGTTCGAGTACTTTATTCAGCAACAGACTTCGGTTTTTTGGGAAATTTTGGTTAGCTGAAGGAATGAACACCTGTTTTTAAATTTTTCAATCTGTAAAAATTTTTAAGAAAAATCCGACCAAAAAATGGCGGTGAGAGCGTTAAAACCATTTTTCACATTTTTAGCTCAGCGCAATGGCTCATAGGGTGGAAGAGCTTTTTTTCAAAAGCGCTTTTGTTTTTCTAACTCTGAAAATTTTCATTATTCTGAACAACTGGCTCAGTCGAAATCATTGCCAAAATAAAAAATTTAAAAATTTTGCCTTTTTACGTCCATGACGACATTTGAGTCACGACTCAAATAGTTAAGAAATTATGAAAAATGCAAAATTTTTAATTTCAATTTCTATTTCATCCTGAACTCTTTTAAACCTAAAATGAAATTTCGGCCTATGTTCGAATCTTATTTCAGCCACGAACTTCCCGGGCTTTCGGAATTTCGGTTAGTGACATGAAAATGCACACCCTTTGTTTCAAGATGTACCATCTGTGAAAATTTGAAGAAAAACCGACCCTAAATGCGGCTGTAGAGCGCAACACCATTTTTCACTATTTTTAGCTGTGACGTCATGTGAGTCATGGGTGCTGAAGATGCTTTTGTTTAAAAGGCATACGTTAGTTTCAAAAACTCTGAAATTTTCATTATTTTTGAACAACTGCATCATGTCGAAATCATTGCCCTAATTGAAATTAAGAAGTATGCTTAGACGTCACATGACGTCATTGACGTTTGACTCCAAAATTGTAAAAATTTTGCAAACTGCAAATTGTAAGTTTCAACTTTCTAAATTTATCTGAAGCTCTTTAAACTAAATGAAAAAATTTCGTCCTATGTTCAATTTATTTCAGCCACAGAACTTCGGTCTTTCGGATTTTTGGTTAGCTGACAGGATATGACACCTTTGATTCAAGATGTCCCCTCTGTGAAAATTTTAAGAAAATCCGACCTAAATGACGGGGTGTGAGCGCGAACACCATTTTTCATATTTTTAGCTTGGGCGTCATGTGACATTCATAGGGGGCTCAAGTGCTTTTGTTTTAAAAGAGCATATTTTACTTTCATAACTCTGAAATTTTCATTATTCTAAACCCAACTGGCATCATGCCCAAATCATTGCCCTAAAATGAAAATTAAGAAGTATGTTTTTGAGTCACATGACGTCATATGACGTTCGATGAAAATATTTTAGAAATTCTGCGAGAACTGCAAACTTTTGTAAGTTTCAACTTCTATCTCATCCTGAGTCTTTAATCTAAATTGAAATTTTCGGTCCTATGTTCGATCTTATTTCAGCCACGGGAACTTCGGTCTTTCGAAATTCGCTTAGCGGGACGGGAAATATGCCACCTTTAATTCAAGATGTACTATCTGTGAAAATTTGAAGATACCCTTTCAATAAATGACGGCTGTAAAAGCGCGAACACCATTTTTCATATTTTTAGTTTGTGACGTATGTGACGGCATTAGGGTGCTAAAAATCATTGAAATCAAAATTTCCTTACGTGACTAAAAAGCCATTAAATTTCTCCCCCTGGTCCATTGCAACATATAAAATAAGCGTTTAGTTAGGAAGAAAAAAAAGGAATATAATAATAATAACTAGACTCCTTTTGTTCTGAAAAAAAGAAAGGGCTTTCTGCAAAAACTATGTAAACCCTGATCATATTATTTACTTTTCTGACAAAACACCTTTTCAAATATTGAAAAAAAATCATTATTATAAAGTATGCGTATGCCGTCACATGACGTCAGGGCCCGTCACGACTCAAAATATTTTAGAAATTCTGCAGAACTGCAAAACTGTGTAAGTTTCAACTTTTATCTCATCCTGAAGTTTTTAATCCTAAAATAAAAATTTTCGGTCCATGTTCAAATCTTATTTCAGCCAGACTCGGTCTTTCGGAATTTCGGTTAGTTGACGGGGATATGCACACCTTGTTTCATGATGTACCATCTGTGAAAATGAGAAGAAAACCCGACCCTAAATGGCCGTTATAGAGCGTTAACCCCTTTTTTTCACTATTTTTAGCTCTGACGTCACAAAAAAGGCATAGGGTGCTGAGGATGCTTTTGTTAAAAAGGGCGCATACTTTAGTTCAAAACTCTGAAAAATTTTATTATCCTGAACTATGGCATCATTTCGAAATCTTTCCCCAAAAATAAAAATTTTAAGAAGTATGTTATGAGTCACTTGACGTCATATGACGTCAGACCAAAACTATTTAAAAAATTTGCAGAACTGCAATCTTTTGTAAGTTTCAATTTCTTTTCTCCTGAAGCTCTTTATCCAAAAATTTGAAAATTTTTTCGGTCCTATGTTCGAATCTTATTTCACCCAAAGGACTTCGGTCTTTGGGAATTTTTCGGTTGCTGAAGGTATGCACACTTTAGTTTCAAGTGTACCATCTTTTGAAAATTTGAAAAAAATCTGACCATAAATGAGGGCTGTAGAGCGCAAAACACCATTTTTTCCTTTTTTTAAGTTTGTGACGTCACATGACGTCTATGAAGATGAAAATTGGGGCCCTTAAAAGGGCCAAAAGTCACTTGATAACTTTTAAAAATTTCTGCTGCTGGCTTTTTGGCAATTTGTTTTAATTTGAACCTCAAAAAGGTGAATAAAATAATAAAAATTAACTAGATTTTCATTCGTTGATACGAATGATAGGACTTTTGCTACATTTGTCAAATACTTAAAAGCAAAAAAGTAAGGGATATAAAATTGAAACCTTTAACTTGCTTTTGTATGGCCATAACTTAATGAACTTTGATAAATAAACGGTTTAATTGGAGGAAAAGGCAAAAGTAACTGAAAATCATTTTTTTATATCGATTTTTTTAACTTGAACTATTTTTATAATCTATGTTACAAATAAAATTTTTTTAAAAACGTTAATTCGAATTCCATCCTGTATTTAAAGGCTTTTAGACCGCGTACAAATGTTTAGGACAAAAGTTCAAGTTTGTTTTCACATGACATCATAGGCATAAGAAAATCAATGAAATGAATATTAAGTATCTTTAAAAATTCAAGTAATTTTTTTATGCTCTTGCAACTTTGCAACATATAGAAATTAAGCGTAGATATTATTAACATTCTTTTTGACATTATGAGTCAAATAACCCTTAATTTCACAGAATTTTAAAAAATCTTAAAGGTTTAAAATTTAGTCCAAATATCAACTTTCTTTAAAACATCTCGAGCGGGGTTTTATTATGTTTTTGATTTGACGTCAATGTTTCGAAACTTGGATTCGCCATACAAAACCATTGCCTTTCGTCTTTTCGATTTTGTTTAAAAACAGGACCCGGGATACACAACTAGAGCGTTTATATACATTCTTTGAAATTTGCTTAAAAAGGTCCAAAAATAAGGGCTGTACCCCCGCGTAAAACTTTTTGTCCGACGTAAATCTGATGTGATATAACGTCAAATTAAAATAAATTCCCTTGCATTTTAAAGCATTTCTAAAAGTATATACCATAGATTTTATGGTCCTGGGAAGTTAACAAAATATTATAATTTACGCGTATATATCAGAAATAATTTTTGACCTTTTTGACGTCATTTTGACGTCAAATGACGTTTCATTTTTTCACCGGGAAAGTAAAGGGACTTTTGGAGACTTATTTACTTTCCAAATAATAGATTTCTAATATCTGGAAAAAGAATTTTTACGTATTTAAAATTTTACGCCAATGGTTGAATATTGGATCCGCCTTTAAAAACCCTTTTCATTTTTGAATTTGGAAAAAAACGGACACCGGGATGCTCAAAATTAATAAAATACACTTTCTGTGGGAAAATTTTTTTGAAAATCGGTTCCAAAAACATGGTGTTTGATCGCTTTCAAACTTTTGTAGATCTGGGAAGTGTAACGTCTATGACGTCTAGGAAAAATGAAAATGTAGAATTTTAAAAAAATCAAAAATTTGAAGCAAGAGGTCATAAATTTCCCTTTCCCTGGACCATTTTAACATAAAGAAATTTTCTTGTAATATTGGACATAGATTTGCCTTTTTGACGTCATTCTGACGTCACATGACGTTCCACTTTCACAAAAACGTTCGTCATCCATAATCCCACACAATGTTCAAATATCAAAATTCTATCTCATATGGGACCGATTTTATAAGCATTTGAAAATTTTAAAGACCTCGGTTGAATCTTGGATTTCCATAGAACCATGGTCTTTTAGAATTTTGAAAAACGGATAAACGGGATGGCACAACTAGATCTTAATTAACCTTCTGTGAAAATTTGATGAACATCGGTTTATAAGTAAGGTGTGACCGCGTACAAACTTTTGTGAATATGTCAAGTTGTGACGTTAAATGACGTCATATGTTATAAAATTTATTGAAATAGAAATTATTTGTGTGAAACATATGCCATTAAATTTTTATTGGTCTTCGACCATTTAACATATAGAATAATTTGTTAATGTTAGTAATATATTTTCATATGAATGACGTCATGTGACGCCCTATGATGCAAATTTTCAAATATTTTTAAGACTACGAGGGGACCTACATACTGACAAATATCAACTTTTATCTCAAATAGGACTGATTTTAAAAGGGTTTAAAAATTTACGACCTTGGTTCAAATCTTGGATTCGTATAGCCCCTTGGCAATTTCGAATTTTGAGAAACGGACACGGGATGCACACTAGAACTTAATTACACATTCTGTAAAAAATTTGATAAAAAATGGTTCATAAATAAGGGCTCTGGACCGCGTACAAACTTTTGTGCTTATTTCCGGGTGTGACGTCATAGACGTAAAAGAGAAAAGAAAATCTAGAAACAATTATTGCAGCATCTGAAGCATGTGTCATTAAATTTTCATTGCCCTTCGACAATTCAACATATAGAAATTTTTTTCTTGTTTAATATTAGAAAACATTATCATATAATGACGTCACGTAAAGTTATAGGGACATTTTTTCACAAATTTTTTAAAACTTCTAGAGACCTATTACTGTTTAAAGATCAACTTTTATCTTAAATAGGACAAAATTTATAAGCATTTAAAAATTTAGCCCTTTGGTTCGAATTTTGGGGATTCGCTATAAAACCATGGACTTTTGAATTTTGAAAAAACGGACACCGGAAATGCACAACTAGAACTTAATATACACATTCTGTGAAAATTTGATGAAAATCGGTTCACAAACAAGGGCTGTAGCCCGCGTAAAACTTTTGTAGCATATTTAATGTGACTTTGGGGGCGTCATAGGCATATGGAAAATTAGAAATCAAAATTTCCTCACGTGCCCTAATAAGCCCTAAAAATTTCATCCGTCCTAGGAGTATTGCAACATAGAAAAATAAGCTTTTTGGGTAGGAAGAAAAAAAGAATAATAAAAATAGATTTCATTCGTTTATCGAATGAAGGGACTTTCTCTAAAATTGAAAAATTTTAAAGGGGTTTAAATTTTCCCGTGAGAAAGAATATATGTTAAATCTTAACCTTTACTTTTTTTTTTTGTATGGTTCTTTTAGCTTTGAGTCACATGAGTCATAGGGTGCTGAAAATTCTTTTGTTCTGAAACGCTTTCTCTCCCGTCGTAAATCTGAAATTTTCATTATTCTGAACAACTGGCATCATGTCAAAATCATTGCCTTTTAAAATAAAATTAAGAGTATGCTTTTGACGTATATGACGTCAAGACTCAAAATATATGTAGAAATTCTGCAGAAATGCAAAAATGTGCAAGTTTTAACTTTTATCTCACTGAAGCTCTTTAACTCCTTTAAAGCTCTTATGCCTATGACGGGCACATGCGTATATGACGTCAGAATCAAAATATCTGTAGAAATTCTGCAGAACTGCAAACTGTGTAAGTTTTAACTTTTTATTCATTCTGAAGTCTTTTTAAACCTAAAATGAATTTTCGGTCCTATGTCGAATTTTATTTCAGCCACAGAACTTCGGTCTTTTGGGAAATTTTGGTAAGCTGACAGGTTACACCTTTTATTCAAGATATACCCTCTGTGAAAATTTGATGAAAATCCGACTATAAATGAGGCTGTAGAGCGCGAACACCATTTTTCATATTTTTAGCTTTTTGACGTATGTGACGTCATAGGGTGCTGAAGATGCTTTTGTTCAAAAGCGCATTTCCTTACTGTCATAATTCTGAAATTTATTATTCTGAACAAAATGGCATCATGTCGAAATCATTGCCTAAAATGAAAATTAAGAAGTATGCCTATGCGTCACCCTGCGTCATTAGACGTCACGCCCCTAAATATATGTAGAAATTCTGCAGACTGCCCCAAAAAATGTAAGTTTCAACTTTCTATCTCATTGAAGCTTTTATCCTAAAATGAAATTTTCGGTCTTATGTTCGAATCTTATTTCAGCCACAGAAATTCGGCCTTTCGAATTTCGGTTAGCTGACAGGATATGGCCCCCCTTTGATTCCAGATGTACCATCTGTGAAAATTTGGGGAAAAAAATCGACCGTAAATGAGGCTGTAAAGCGCGAACACCCTTTTTCCACTATTTTTAGCTGTGCGTCATGGGGACGTATAGGGTGCTGAAAATCATTAAAATAAAAATTTTCCCTCACGTGACTAAAAAGCCATAAAAAATATTATCTTTCCTAAGGACTATTGCAACATATAAAAAATAAGCTTTTTGTTGGAAGAAGAAAGAATAATAATAACTAGATGTCATTCGTGAAAACAAATGATAGGACTTTCTCCCAAGCGTTTTAAATGCAAAAGCAGGAGATGAATTTTTTAAAGTAAGGGAACTCCCCTTTCTGGTAGTTTTTCATGTTCATGCTGAAAAAATTTGGGAACATTATATTCCGAAATAAGTGAAAAATGATTAAGAATTTAAGTATTACACTATTTTTAGCTCTGACGACACAGGGACGTCATGGGGGGTACTAAAAAATTCTCTTGTTCAAAAGCGTATACTTTACTTTCATAACTCTGAAATTTTCATTATTCTAAAAAACGGGCATCATTCGAATCATTGCCCTAAAAGGGGAAAAAATTAAGAAGTATGCTTTGACGCACATGACGTCATATGACGCCCAAAAATAAAGGGTTTATTTTGTGAAATTCTGGAACTGAAAAACTGTGAAAGTTTCAACTTTCTTCTCACCCTGAAGCTCTTTAATCCAAAAATGAAATTTTCGGGTCCTATGTTCGAATCTTATTTCACCCACAAAAACTTGGGGTCTTTCGGACTTTCGGTTGCTGACGGATAGGCCACACCTTGTTTCAAGATGTACCATCTGTGAAAACTTGAAAAAAATCGCCCATAAATGACGGTGTAGGCGCAACATCATTTTTCACTATTTGGGTTGTGACGTATGGGGACGTATAGGGTGCTGAAGATGCTTTTGTTTTAAAGCGACCTGTTTTCTAACTCTGAAAATTTTCATTATTCTGAACAACTGGCATCATGTCAAATCATTCCCCAAAAATGAAAATTAAGAAGTATGCTTATGATTAACATGACGCATTATGACGTAAAAACTCAAATATATGTGAAATTCTGCAAAACTCCCAAACTGTGTAAGTTTAAACCCTTTTCTATCTCACCCAAAAAGTTTCTTTAATCCTAAAATAAAAATTTTCGGTTATGTTCGAAAGTGATTTCAGCCACAGAACTTCGGTCTTTCGGAATTTCGGTTAGCTGCCCGGATATGCCACCTTTGATTCAAGTTATACCTTTATGTGAACATTTTGTAAAAAATCCGACCATAAATGAGGGCCCTGTAGAGCGCAAAAACTATTTTTTTACTATTTTAGCTGTGACGGCGGTGATCGTCTGGGGTTTGCTTAGGATGCTTTTCTTAAAAAGCGCTTAATTTACTGTCAAAACTCTGAAATTTTCATTATTTAAACAACTGGCAACATGTCGAAATATTGCCCTAAAATGAAAATTAAGATGAAGGCTTTGACGTCCCATGACGTCATATGTCGTCAGGACTCAAAATATTGTAGAAATTATTTTGAACTGCAAATTTGTAAGTTTAATTTTAAAACTATCCTGAAGCTCTTTAATCCGAAAATGAAATTTTCGGCCCTATGTTCGAATCTTATTTCACCCACAGAACTTCGGTCTTTCGGAATTTCCCGGTTTGCTAAACAGGATATTCACACCTTTGTTTCAAGATGTACCTCTGTAAAAAATTTAAAGAAAACCGCCCATAAATGACGGCTGTAAAAGCGCGTATACCATTTTTCACTTTTTTTTGGTGTGACGTCATGTGACTTTATAGGGTGCGGAAGATGGTTTTGTTCAAAAGCGCATACTTTACTTCCAAAACTCTGAAATTTTCTTATTCTGAACAACTGGAAATCATGTCGAAATCATTGCCCAAAATTGAAAATTAAGAAGTATGTTTTTGACGTCACATGACTTCATAGGGACTTTAAGGGCCTCAAAATATTGTGGGAATTCTGCAGAACTAAAAAACTGTGTAAGTTTCAACTTTCTATCTCATCCTGAAGCTCTTTTATCCTAAAATGAAATTTTCGGTCCAAATGTTCGAATCTTATTTCGCCACAGAACTTCGGTCTTTGGGAATTTCGGTTAGCTGATCAGGTATGCACACCTTTGATTAAGATGTCCCATCTGTGAAAATTTAAAGGGAAAATCCGACCCTAAATGACGGTTTGTAGAGCGCGAACCCCATTTTTCACTATTTTTAGTTGTGACGTCATGTGACCTCATAGGATTCTCAGTGTTTTGTTCAAAGCCCCATACTTTACTTCATAACTCTGAAATTTTCATTATTCTGACAACTGGCATCATGTCCAAAATCTTTGGGCCCTTAAAATGAAAATTAAAAAGGGTAGCTTATGACGTCACCATGACGTAAATTGACGTTCTGACTGAAAATATTTGTGAAATTCTGCAGAACTGCAAACTGTGTAAATTTCAACTTTCTTATCTCATCCTGGAGCTTTTAAATCCTAAAATGAAATTTTCGGTCTATGTTCAAATCTTATTTCAGCCCCCAGAACTTCGGTCTTTCGAATTTCGGTTAGCGACGGGGATATGCACACCTTTGTTCAAGATGTCCATCTGTAAAAATTTGAAGAAAATCGTCCATAAATGACGGTGTAGAGCGCGAACACCTTTTTTCCCACAAATTTTTTAGCTGTGAGTCATGTGACGTCATAGGGTGCTGAAAATCATTGAAATAAAAATTTTCCCTCACGTGACTAAAAAACCCATAAAAATTTCATCGCCCTGGGGACTATTGCAACATATAAAAATAAGCGTTTAGTTGGAAGAAGAAAAGAATAATTTAATAATAGATTTCATTCGTTGATACGAATGATAGGACTTTCTTTAACATTGAAAATATAAAGATTAATTCCTTTTGAAAGATATATATTTAAATTCCCTACCTTTTACTTTTTTTGTATGGACTTTCGGGCATGCTTTTTGAAATAAGCCATATTCAAAAAAATAAACAATGTAATGGTGTGCAAGCAACATTAGTCCCCCTACCGGTGGGTGAAAAATTTTCCATTACCAAAACAACCAGAATTTTGGTCCAAAAAAAAACAAGATTTTGGGGTTAAAGTAAATGAAAAAGGGAATATTTAAGTTATGTCCATTTAAGAAAGATTACAGGGTAGAGTTGTTGACTCTGCTGTCCCCAAACTATACAATTCGGCAGCAAGAAGAGAAAGAAATAGAATTAATATTAGTTAGTTTGCCTGATCCAAAAGTTTTTCTTTAGTCTTTAGTCTTGTTGATGGAAATGAGAACTTTTCACTCTGCATCACACCCTGATTATATAAATGCCTTATAAAATTTATTATAAGTTATCGCGGTGGCGGGATCCCATTTTTTGCCATATTTTCACTATTTCCGTTCCCATAGCAACAAAATTTTTTAGTCAAAGAACAAAATTAAAATGATGTGCATAATCTACATATTGCCATCTAGTAATAAACCAAGTTTCTAAAGTTAGCTTGCTTAGTTATAAAGTCATTGGATCCCTTTTTTTGCCATATTTTCACTATTTCCATTTAACATAGCAAAAAACCAATTTTGTTGAATAACAAAAAAATAAAACAACGTGCATAATCGACACATTGCCATCTAGTTCCAAAAGTAAGTTTCATCAGTTAGCTTGCTTAGTTATAAAGTTATCGCGGGACCCCATTTTTTTTTGGCCATATTTTTCACTTTTTTTACCTTAGCAACCAATTTTGTCGAATAAAAAAAATAATTCAATGTGCAAATCTGCACATTGGCTTAGTCATAAACCAAGTTTCATCAAGTTAGCTTGCTTAGTTATAAAGTTATCGCGGGGTTTCCATTTTGATTTTTTCATATTTCCGTTACCTAGCAACCAAAATTTTTTAGTCGAATAAATAAAATTAAAACAATGTGCATAATTACACATTGCCATCTAGTCTTTAAACCAAGTTTTATCAAGTTAAGCTTGTTAGTTATTAAGTTATCGCGGGATCCAGATTTGAGCGGCCAGACAGACGGACGGACGGACGGAGGGGGCCAAACCTATAGTCCTTCCGGTGTAAACACCGGGAGGGGACTAATAAATCTTTTTTTTGATATCGCTTTCTTTTAACTTGACAATTTTACTATTTAGGTACCAAATAAATGGCCTGAAATTAAATTGTAGTTATTTGGGTCTAGTTTTATAGGTATTAAAAATATAAACAATTAAATTAAAAACCTCTTAATCTGCATGTTTTTTTTTATTTTCGTGTACAGTCGCGGGAATGAAATAGTAAATGCTACCATGAATTAAACCGTCAAACGCTTTGTAGCCTCGTGAGAAAAATTTTCAAATAACATTTTGTACATACGACCCGAGACGACTGTTTTACACAAAGTTCAAAAATTTTGCGCTTTTAGTAAGCCTAGGTCAACATTTCAGGATTTTTACTGCCGCCCTTTTTTTAGGACCTTTCCCCGATTAAAAGTGTCAAAGTTGATAAGATCCTGTGATTCGGGGGGGCTGGAAATTCAACTTTTATTAATATTTGTAAAAAAATTTATTAATCACGACAAAATCAGATATTGTCAGGGGGGCGTCCGATCCAGCCCTTTCCCGCAGAATTCGTCCCGATTATCCCGTTCTCAATCCGATTCTGTCCCATACAGCAGAATCTTTCACGACATAGTCACGATTGTAATCCCACTAGACAAAATCGGCCCGAGTTTCCCGAAAGTTACGGGAGCACCTAACTGTCAGGGTGCTTGGCCCACTCTCCGGACCATTCCCGATCCGTGGACCGTGTTAGAACATATACGACTGCGTTCAGACAATGATAGGCATTGGGATAGTAATCCGAATTTTTCGCTTTTTTGTGTCGTAGCGCTGTCTGATCTCAAAGGGAACCATAAACGGCACTGTGTGAACGCCGCTTACAGACAAATTAGCTTGCGGTCTTGAACGGATGACATGTGTTTTATCATTTTGTTTAAAAGTCCACAATACACGCTCATGGTATCCAAATGGCAAATTTAAAATTTCATTGTCTATAAACATTATTTTTTCCTTTTGGTTATCCTTTATCATAATTTGGGGAAAATAGCTTGTACAACATTTATCGATAGATGCAACAACAAAGTCGGGAAAATTTCAGGGTTTTAACAACGGTCTAAATGACATATGTCAAAACGCTCAAAGGATTATGGGTAACACAATGCTGCAACTGATATTCATAAATAACGTAATAAAAATGATTTGACAAAACATTAAATCATTGTCAACACTGTTTAATTTTTTTGTTTGTTTGTTCGGTTTAAAAGTCCACCGCCCCCCCCCCCCCCCCACAGTATTTCCGTCTTTGGGACGATGTTACTTAATGTATTTATAGTGCTGCACACTGCAGTATCCCGTCGAGACATGTGGCATGATACCACACCCAGTCACATTATCCTGATACCGGGCCAACCAGTCCTCCCAACTACCCTTATATGCTAAGTGTCAAGCAAGGGAGCTATAACAGTACCATTTTTACGACTTTGTATGGGAACCCCCGACCCCCCGCTCCGAGGGGGAGCTCTAACACTGGGGCCACCGGGAACGGTACACCTTTTTTAGTAGTAATATGAAATGAAAAAAGAAAAAAAGTTTTTTTTTCAATTTATATGAATAAAAAAAAAAAAAATATTCTGAAAAACTTCCATTTTCCGGGAAAATGTTTTAAATTAAGGGGGAAAGGAAAGTAGGATATTTTATAAAAAATTCTTCCCTTTTGGCTTTATATTCGTTTTTTTTTTTATGTAACTTCCTTATTTCTTGCCCAAATTTTTAAAAAACTCTGGGTTTGCCCAAATAATCGTCTTAAAATTTCTACATCTCACTTGTTTAAATTTTTAAACCCCACTTATTTCTAATGATTCTTAATATAAGCCGAAAAATTCTGCATGACCGCAAAATCGCTGAATTCTATTGTTTAAATTCTTATTTTTGTTTGTAACTTCCTTATACTTTGTTCAATTTAAAACTTAAGGTACCAAAATAATCTTCTTAAAATTCTCTACATCTCATTCGCTTAATGTGTTGACTTCTTTCATATGGGTTTTTTTAAGATAAAACCCTTAAAACCCTTAATAACGACAAAATCGTGAAATTTACATTTTTTAAATTTCTTATTTTTGATGTTTTTCCTTATATTTGGGTTTTCAATTTCAAAACTTTAGGTACCAAATTAATCGTCTTAAAATTCTCTAAAATTTCACAGCTTTATCTATAGGAATATTTTTAATACTTTTGAGTAAAAGTCTTAAAACCTCTTGAAAAATAAAAAAATCACCAAGCTATATGCACGAATTTTGTTTTTCCCCTTTACTCCCTGAATTTAGGTAAATTTTATTTAAGATAAAAAGAAAGGCCAAACATTGCCTACAAATATATTCATCATATATTTTCAAAAATCAAAGGATTTCGGATAAAAACTGTTTTAAAACACACTGTGGGTTACCAAAATATTTTGTTTTTCCCATAACTCAACGATTCAACCCCGATCATCAAAAACTAAATATCATCTAAAAAGGTCTTTCTATGCACTACAATTATACGCATAGTGTCTCGATAGAATTTTCCCGTTTTTGAGATATTTAAGGCCGAAAAAAAAGCCGATAATTGATATTTGACCTTGACCTTTTGGGTTTTTCCCGGAAACGGAAGTGACATGGCTTATAGAATTAAATACTGCATCTTCAGCCCCAAAATTTCATGTAAATCATACAAAAAATAAAGCCTACGGGGCAAAAAAAACCCGTTAATTTTTAATACGAAAGTTTAATTGCATTATGGCGTATGTGACGTCAATGGCGTTCATTTTTTAGAAGGTAAAGAAGACATAGAGACTAATATTCAGCCCCAATCTCAGCTTTCTAGCTTTTCTGGAAGCGATTTATAGCATTTAAAAAATTTGGGACTTTCATTGGGTTGGGAATCTTGGGTTTTCGCCATAAACTTTTTGCCTTTTCAAATTTGGAAAAAGGGGACTCCGGGATGCACAACTAGAGCCTAACAACACATTCTGTGAAATTTTGATGAAAAATCGAAAAGAAATAATGGCTGTAGACCGCGTACAAACTTTTCACCTGACGTCATTTTCTGACGTTATATGACGTTATGAATATAAAATTTCATTGCATCGGAAGCTCATGGTTTGAAATATATGCCATAAATTTCATTGTTCTTTAGTCAATGGCAACACCTCGAAATTAAACAAATATAAGAGGAAGAAAAAAAAGAATAAGAAGAAGAAGAAGAATAATAAAAAAACAGTTCAACCCAATATGACTTTCTGCCTGTATGCGAAAGTCCTATAAAAATAACTAGATGTATTGTGAAAAGAATGATTGGAAATTTCTGCAAACTGTGTTTAAAGCAAAAGCAGGAGAAAGAAGTTTCATGTAATGATACCTCGGTAGTATTTCATGTTTTATGCTGAACAATTAATTATTCGAAAATTAATGCAAATGATCAGAATAAGTATAGTCGTGACGTCACATGACGTCATAGGGCGGCAAAACTCTAAACTATGTAGAAATACTGCAGAACTGCAAACTGTTTAAGTTTAACTTTCTATCTCATCCTAAGCTCTCTAATTAAAATGAATTTTCGATCCAATGTTCGAATCTTATTTCAAACCACAGAACTTGGTCTTTCGGAATTTCGGTTAGTGACAGGATATGCACACTTAAATTTCAAGATGTACCCTCTGTGAAAATTTGAAGGAAAATCCGACCATAAATGGCGGCTGTAGAGCGTGAAACACCCCTTTTTTAATATTTTTAGCCTGACGTCACATGACGTCATGTGTGCTAAAGTTGCTTTTTGTTCAAAAGGGATTTTTACTATCATAACTCTGAAATATTCGTTATTCTGAACAACTGGCATTCATGTCAAAATCATTGACCTAAATGAAAAATTTAAAAGTTGCTTATGGGCGTCACAAAAGTCATATGACCGTCAAAACTCAAGATATATAGAAATTCTGCAGAATGCAAACTGTGTAAATTCCCCCCTTTTTATCTCATCCTCAAGCTCTTTAAATTTCCCAAAATGAAATTTTCGATCCCATGTTCGAACCTTTTTTCAGCCACAGAACTTCGTTTTTTTGGAAAATTTGGTTAGCTGACCGGATTGCACACCGAATTTTAAAACGGTCCCCTCTGTGAAAAAAATTTTAAGAAAATCTGACCATAAATGGGCGACTGTAGAGCGGGGAAAAACCATTTTTCACTTATTTTTTTTCTGTGACGTCATGTGACGTCATAGGGTGTGAAGATGCTTTTGTTCAAAAGCAAATACTTTGCCTTCATAACTCTGAAAATTTTCATTATTCGAAAAAACTGGCATCATTTTCGAAATTCCATTGCCCTAAAATGAAAATTAAGAAGTATGCTTTTGACGTCACATGAGTCATATGACGGGCACGACTCAAAATATTTGTAGAAATTCTGCGAATGCAAAATGGGTAAGTTTCAACTTTCTATCTCATCCTGAAAGCTCTTTAATCCTAAAAGGGAAATTTTCGGTCCTATGTTTAATCTTTTTTTCAGCACAAAAACTTCGGTTTTTTTCGGATTTCGGTTAGTGACGGATATGCACACCTTAGTTTCAAGATGTACATCGTGAAAATTTGAAAAAAACCCGGGACCATAAATGACGGCTTTTAGAGCGCGAACACCATTTTTCACTATTTTTGGGCTGTGAGGGGTTTCATGTGAAGTCTTTGGGTGCTGAGATGCTTTTTTTTTCAAAAGGGGAATACTTTGTTTTATAACTCTAAAAATTTTCATTATTCTGAACAACGGGCATCATGTCGAAAATCAATGTCAAAAATGAAATTAAGAAGTATGCTTATGAGTCACATGACGTCATATGACTCATGATCAAAAAAATTTGTAGAAATCTGCAGAACTGTAAATGTAAAAGTTTCAACTTTCTATCTCATCCTGAAGCTTTTTATCCTAAATGATATTTTCGGTCCTATGTTCGAATCTTATTTCAGCCACAGACTTCGGTCTTTCGGAATTTCGGTTAGCTGCGGGGATATGCAACCTTTGATTCAAGATGTACCATCTGTGAAATTTAAAAAGGGATAACCCCACCATAAATGCCCGGTGTAGAGCCGCGCCCCCATTTTTCACTATTTTAGCTGTGACGTCTTGACGTCATAGGGTGTTTGAAAATCATTGAAATAAAAAATTTTCCCTCACGTGACTAAAAGCCATAAAAATTTCATCGTCCTAGGACTATTGAAACCCTATAAAAAAGCGTTTAGTTAGGAAGAAAAAAAAGAATAATAAAAATTTAATACTAGATTTTTTTTGTTCTGGACAAAAGAAAGGCTTTCTGCACTGCAAACCATGTCAAACCTGATCATACTTATTTTATTCTGAAATTAACCCCCCCACCCCTACCCTTTAAAAATTGAAGGAAATCCGCCCCGAATAGACAGTGTAGGTGCAAAATAAAAAAAAAACCCGGGGAAAATTTATGTGATGTATAAACATAATTTAAAAATTTTAAAGGTCATTGCATTCAAAAGGGAATTGTGGCTTTGTTTTCAGTTATAATTTCATAATGCTAATTTTTCCAGAACCATCTTTAAGATAACTACAATAATATTCATCTTCGTTTTCTGCAGGGAATGAAGTATCACTACCCTCTTAAATGTTTAAAAAGGAAATACAGTTTCCCTTTTTCTACAAAAATTTTCAATGGATCAACTGCAGAAGCAAAGGATTTTTTTTTTCTCCAGAAATTCTTATTTCATGCAACTATGATGTCGTTTTTAAAAAAACCCAGGTATGGTTAAAGGTCTTCTAAATTTGGGAAAATGTACTTACTTTAGGTTTAAACCTAGATCTATTGTTTTGCGTATAAAAAGTTTTCCCCCCCCAAAAAGGCAAAATCGGCAAAAAAAATATTCATGTCAACTATACCCTTCGACAAATTAACTTAATTTCACTGCCTGCATCATGATAAAAAAATTGTTTTTATGTATTTTCAACCCAAAAGGGCCAAGGTGGCCCTAAAGACTTTTCACCTGAGAAAAAAACCGTTATCATTGCCTTTTAGAAGTTATTAAATATAGCATAGTTGTTTCTGAAGACATAATCCTTTAGTTTTTATAATTCCCCGAACTAAAGAGAGCCCGTTGTCGAAATTTGAAATCAAACTTGACTAAAAAAAATTGGGTTAAAACACCCCAAATTTAACATCAAAAGGGATAAAATCCTGACCTAATTGAGATCAAACCATTATCGAACTTGGCAAAAATTTGGCTTATCATTGTTCTAAAGATTTTAAATGATTATTTCGAATTTAAGATGTTAGGGGTGCAAATAAAGTGAATTTAATTTTTATATATCAAAAAGGGGGATAACTCTGACCTATTGACAAATACAGCCAAATCGAAATTGGCCAAAGAATATGGCTTAAAAATTGTCAAGGTTTGAGATGATTTTAAGAAATGAAAAATGCTTTCAGTGCAAAAAAAAACTAAAAATTGGCATTGAATTTTAAAAAGGGGTATTTCATGACCTTATGGTCGATATTTGCCATAATCGAAATTGCGAGATTTTATGGGAAAAACATGTTTTAAAATTTTTAAGATGATTTCTTAAGAAATGAAGATGCTAGAGTGCAAACAAGGAAAATTGGTATTTAATACTTAAAAGGGGGGATAAAAAAATGACCTAAAAAGTTAATATCAGCCATAATCAAAATTGGCGTTTTGGGGGATAATAAAAAACATTGTCATAAAGTTTTTAAAATGATGCTTAAGAAATGAAGTTTTTAGAGTGCAAGTGACAATCAGCTTTTTCAATATTAAAAAAGGGGGATAAAAAATGACAATAGGCCGATATCGCATAATCGACTTGAACAAAATTTATGGAATAAACATTTTAAAGTTGAAGTTGTTACTTAAGAATGAGATTTCTAGGTGAACAAACCCAGTGGACGAAGGAGGCGGATTGACGGAAAAGGCGAGGCAATGAATTATCGATTTTATAGCTTCTTTAGCAAATGTGCCGGGGACTTAGATAATTGTTCTTAGAAAAAGCAATCAAGGGGTTTTGGATAATTGCAAAGTGATGAAAGAACGGTAAAATTAATTTTATTCTCATCTAACTTCTTAATTTAGTCCAATTTTAAAAAAAAAAAGGGGCCCTTTTTATTTTCCCAAAATTTACTTGTTTCTTTTTTCAAATTTCGTTACGTGTTCTGAATAAAAGAAGGTATTTTCAAAAAAAACGGCAAAAAATCGGCCCAAAAAAATGTCCTGTCTATTATTGCCCTTCGACAATAATTTTAATTAATGGCCGATCATTTAAAAATTGATCCATTAGAACCGCATTGCATCACGCTACTAATATGTTCTTTATGTTATTTCAAAAATACTTGTTTCTTAGAAATAAAAAAAAACAATATAAATGATAGGGACTAATGCAGATAATGCTTGAAAGAACGTGTTTAAATGACTTCTTATTTCTTATCTAAACTGCCTTATAGGATGTCGATGTCCAATTTTTGTAAAAAACGCTAGGTACCATTAGAAAGGCTTTAATTTCCAAATTTCAGTGTTCTTGTTCAAACTTTTCTATTCCGGGTTTTGAGAATATTAGAAAGTTATTTTTAAGGAAAACGGCAAAGTCGGCAAAGATGTTCGTCTTTATTGCCTTGCGACAAAGTAACTTTATAATTTATGGTCCGATCATTAAAAACTGCATATCATTAGACGCTTTACATCCATTGCAAGAAAAAATAAAAATGTTTATATGTTATTTAAAAAAAAAAAATAGTTTTTCGAAAAAAGGAATCAATGATTCGGGACTTACTGCGGGGAGTTGCCTGAAAGAACGGTTTTATGAATTCTTATTTTGCCTGTACTTCCGTATATTACGTCCAATTTTAAAAAGCTAGGTACCGTTAGAAAGGTCTTTTTGATTTCCCACAATTTCACTCGCTTTCATGATTGTATTGTTACTTTAACACGGGCGGTTAAAACTTGAGCACACTGGCAAAAATCGGGGATAATATGTTATATCGTTTTTTTTTCTATAACTGAATGAATATTAGGTCAATCTTACAATTTAAACACCAAAAGAACGGCAGGGGCATTGATCTACAAATTATATTCATACTGTTATTAACAAAAATCAATAATTATCGAGATATAAGTAGTTAGTGCGCTTAGGGGTGCAGCTTTTTGTTTTTTGCAATCTCTCAACTGATTCCAACCGATCTCAAAAACTATATGTCGTTCTGAAAGGCATTTCAAAGACTAAAATTATAGCATAGTGTCTCCGATAAAATATTTTCGTTTTTGAGATATTTAAGGCCGAAGAAAAAAAACGATAATTGACATGTGGACCGTGCCCTTAGCTATTATCCGAAACCGGAAGTGACTGATGAAATAAAGAGGCTATGTTGCACCTTTTATGCAAACGGTCAAAACTTGTTTCCAGCTAAAAACCGTATTATATTTTTGGAATAAAAAATTTGATAACGGCGACATGACGTTTTTTTCGTCATTACGACGTCAATTTCTTAGACACTGAAAGGAACTCAATAGGCAATATTTCTATCAAAATTTATGTTTTTTAGATTATCTGAGTGTTTCGTAAATACTTCAATAATTTTCTGCGTCCAAAGTTCGGAAACTTGGTTAGCCATAGATCCTTGATCTTTTCCAAAATATTGCAAAACGTATATAATCCTGTACACAACAAGAACATTATATACATTCTGTGAAAAAATCAAGTAAATCGGTCCAATCATGCCGGCTGTAGAGCTCGAACAAGCTTTTGTAGCTTTTTTCGCCCGAGTCATTGTGACCGTCACATGAAGAAATTAAATTTATGCGATCAAAAGCGCCGAAGTCACTGTGCATACTATTAAAATTTCATGCTGCCTAGTCATCGGAACCTGGTTTATTTGAACCTCAAAAAGGAAGAAAAAAGGTAGAATAATAATACATAATAAGAGAAGAAAAAACTAAACAAAACCAATAGTCTTTCTGCTTGAGGCCCAGAAGCCTAATAAACATAACAAAAACCCAATAGGACTTCTGCTTTAGGCCAGAAAGTCCTAATAAACAGTACAAACAATTGGACTTTCTGCATTAGGCAGAAGTCCTAATAAGGATGAAGATAACTAGATTTCATTTGCAGGCAAACGCTCGGACTTTCCTGCAAACCGTTTAAAAATCTCAATCAAACTGAAAATTATTGTATGGAATACGCAGAAAATATTAGGTTTCTAGACGAATTCATCAATTCTAATGTCTGGAGCGCTTAAAAAATTTTTATGGGGGGGAAAGGGGGGGGGGCTATTTTGATTTTTAAAGAATAAAAATATTTTGCTATGAAAAATTTTATTTAAAATAGTTTTTTTTTGAAAATTGGCCATTTGGGGTACATTATTTATTGCCAGAAATGAAAAATTTTTAATCCCCTTACGTTTAAATTTGGGTTTGGGAGGGGAATTAAAGGGGAAAAAGTTTTGAAATTTCAACATTTTGAAATTCAGCTTTTTTCCCCAATTTGGGTCTTGAAAAATTAAAAATTTAAACGAGGTATATTTTCAAAAAATTTGTTTCCCAAAAAACCGGTTTTCATATTTGAAAAAGAAGTTTGGTTTCCAACAAACCTTGCTTTTCATATTTGGGTTTAAAAAGGCGGGGTTTTCCTCAAAGCGTAATACACATTCCCGTGAATTTTGATGAAATCCGTCCTAAAAATTTTAATGGTTTTTGTAGACAAGCGTTTTTCAGGTTGGAAGAAAAAAAGAAAAGTTTAATATTTTAAAAATTTCAATTAAAATTTTTTCCCGCCCCTTGGAAAATTTTAAATTTAGAAAAATTTAAAGCTTAGATATCAAAAATTCTTTTTTACTTATGACGTAAATGACGTTAATCTCAATAATAAAATAAATCTTAAAGATAAATTCCCGTCCAATTTTCACTTTCTAAAAACCCTCTGAAAGCGATTTATACGAAAATTTTAAAATTTTACGTAAAAAGGTTTTCAAAATTGGTGGGCCCTGCCCTTCCCTTTTTTTGAAAATTTTGGAAAAAAGGAAAGGGGAAAAAAAACAACAAGAGGTTACATATCCCTTTTTTTGAAATTTTTATGAAAATTTGGTCCAAAAATAATGGTTTTTACCCCGGGCCCTTAAAACCTTTTTTTCCTGTTTCAAATCTTTAAGTGATATAAAAGGGTTTAAATTTTATGGAAAAAAATTGGGATTTTAAAGTCAGGTTTTATGTATAAACTATTAAAATTTTTGGTCTTGAAGTTAACAACATATTTGAATTAAGTTTTTAAAATTTGAAATTCTTTTTTTTCCTTATGGACGTCAAAGACGTAAAAAAGACGATCATCTTCATAAATATAAAAAGACATGGGACTTATAAATACCCAAAAAAAGCTTTCAACTATCTGGGAAACGATTTTATAAGCATTTGAAATTTGACGTCAAAAGTTCGAATCTTGGATTCGCCATAAAAAATTCCCTTTTTTCGAATTTTGAAAAAGGACAAAACAAAAA
>CM037778.1:88093096-88115316 GCA_021229015.1 Solen grandis
ATTTTAACGTCCGTCTCCATCGTATGCACAAGCATTATTGAAATTTAACTCACGAGGCTACACGCGTCAACGAATCTATTGCATGGTAGCATTTACGTTTTATTCCCGTGGCTGTACAACGAAATAAAAAAAAAAAGAATTTTGATATGCAGAATTAATAGGTTCAAGTTTAATTGCTTATATTTTGAAAACCTATAAAACTAGACTCAAATATGCTACAATTGAATTGTAGAATTTTCAGGACATATATTTTGTACCTAGAATACTAAAATTGAATCTCTCAGCCCCTCACCGCTGTGGGTTCTAATCCCGTAGGGACTTCGGATTTTTCATGTGAGGAAGCCTTCCAGCTGGCTTGCGGTAGGTCGTTGGTTCTATCCGGTACATCTGTGTACTCGGGTCTTCCTCCACCTGTAATTAGCTGGACGTCTCTATATGATTGAAGTACTATCACAGCGACAGTAAACCCCAATACAACAACAACAACAACTAAAATTGGTCAAGTTATAAGAAAGCGATATCAAAATAAAGATTTATTTATTTTTGACACATGGCTTACTTCACAAAGTTCATGCATGAGAAGTCCATACAAAAAAAAAAAGTAAAAGGCAGGGCTTTTTTTTCCGAAATTTGGGAAGGGACTTAGCCTTCTATTTTGGGAAATTGATTCGCGATTTCGGGCGTTTTGGGAAAAAGTAGACTCAATTCACATGTATACACAGTAATATTCTAACAGTCTTATGAATCTTAAAGAATCAAAACGAATTGATATAACAACTAGACATAAACAGAGATGTCTTGGTTCAGATCGCTGCACTATTTAAAATGGTACTAATGTCCATAAACAATCTTCCTCCTGTGTCAACACCAAGACTAGCACTAGCTGCAAAAATGTTTGGCATTCACCAGATAGAGCCAAATCTCTTAAGTTGGAGATAGATTTTTTAACAAGTGGCTCCAATATATTTTTGTGTTTATATATGCTTTAGCTGAAATGTCAAATGCACATTCATTTGGTACATTATATTTAAAAATAAATAGAAATAATAAACATGTACATTATTATTGAAATAAAGACATTACAACTTTCTTTCACAATATTTCATTTGAAAATTAGATTAATGAAATTATAGAAATATAGAAATATAGAAAATTGTTAAAATATTTTGTCAAATTTTAAAAATAATCATTCAAAATAAATGGTGATATAATTATTATATAAAATACTTTTAAAAAAATTAATATCAATATGTTTAAATATTACATGTATAAAAGACTAATAATAAATCAAAAGTGAAATTTAAAATAAACAAGAGGGCCATGATGGCCCTGAATCGCTCACCGAGTACCATTGCTTCAACTGATGTCAAGGTTTTTAAACAGACAAGGATTCTGATATAACTTAATCTAAAACATTTTACCCCTGACAATACTACACACCAAATATCTAAGCAATGGGCCATATGGTTTCAGAGAAGACTTGGGCGCAGGGTCATTTATCACCGTAGGGCCAAGACTTTGAAAATCTTTGTAATGAACCATTAATGCTACTACATACCAAAAATCTTAGCTCTAGGCCTTATTGATTCATAGAAGAAGATTTTTTTAAGATTTTCCTATTTAACTCTATGTAAAACAATGACCCCTGGTGTGGGGTCATTTATCACCATTGGGCTATTTTTTGGGTACAATCTTGGTAGGGGCCCCCATAAGATGATGCTACATACCAAATATCTAAGCTCTAAGGCCTTATGGATTCATAGAAGAAGTTTTTTTTAAAAGATTTTCCTATATAACTCTGTGTAAAACAAGTGACCCCTGGTGGGGGGTCATTTATCACCATAGGGCTATGATTTGGTACAATCTGGTAGTGGCCCATAAGATGATGCTTCATACCAAATTCTAAGCTCTAGGCCTTATGCATTAATGGAAGAATATTTTTTAAGATTTTCCTATATAACCTATGTAAAACAAGTGACCCCGGGTGCGGGTCTTTTATCACCATAGGGCTATGATTTGTACAATCTTGGTAGTGGCCCAAAGAGATGCTACATACCAAATATCTAACTCTAGGCCTTATGGATTCATAGAAGAAGAATTTTTTAAGATTTCCTATATAACCTATGTTCAAACAAGTGACCCCTGGTTGGGGGGTCATTTATCACCATAAGGGCTATGATTTGTACAATCTTGGTAGTGGCCCATAAGATGATCCCTACTCCCAAAAAACAAAAGGCTAGGCCCTTGTGGTTTGGGAAAAGAAGATTTTTTCAAGTTTTTCCTATATTACCTATGTGAAATCAAGTGACCCTGGGGCGGGGCCAATTTTGACCCAGGGTCATAATTTGTACAATCCTGGTAGAGAGTCATAAGACATGCTACATACCAAAAATCAAAAGGCTGGGCCCTTGTGGTTTCAGAGAAGAAGATTTTTTAAATTTTCATTTTTAAAATCTATTTTTAGCTCCTGTGACCTAATTATGCGATGGACCAGAACCATTTATACAACTTTAGTAGAGCTTCATCCAAGGAATATTCCTGCAAAATATTTTTCAAATTGCCAAGCCGTTTAGGAGGAGATGTTGTTTGAAAGCAATGTTGAGACCGGCCCGGCCGGACTCAAACGGACGACGGACGCCGGACAAAAGGCGATCAAAAAGCTCACCTTGAGCACTTGTGCTCATGTGAGCTAAAAAAGAATGAGTATGTTATGTTTGGGGACGTTTCATTTTTGCTACTTTTTTGACTTTTTCCATAGCAATAAGAATTGGTTATTTATACATCAATGTAAAATAACTGATGTGTTTATGTATTGAAAATTTACTTGGTGTAACCGAACAACTGATCAGAATGTATTTAAAAAGAATAAACAAGCAATAAAAAGCTAATGATCTTACGCAATACACCGCCATTGACTGAGATGTTTTGCGCAACTTCATAACAGCTCTCTAAATTAAGAAAAAACAATAGTCGTAAGAAGGTGTGACCAAATGATAGTCGTCCAATAACTTCCAAGTATTCCAATTGAGTACCCCCCCCCCCTTAGAATGCCTGTTGATTGGGTCACCGAACAGCAGGTGCTTTATTTTAAAAGTAGTAGCAGTGTAGAGTGAACGTAAATTTTTGTGCATTCGAAACAACTGCATTACAGGATTTTTTTCTCTGTATTATATGAAAATTCGCTTATATGATAAGGAGAAAAACAGTAGGAACATATTGGAATTATCATTAGATTTTGGGAATTCTTTTGACCAAAACTGGGAAAAATATAGCCTTTTTTACGATTGGAAGTCACCGAAGATCGAGCCTCTAATATAGAAGGAAAAAAACCCTGAAGGTAGGAAATATAATATATATTCTTTCTAACGGTAATACTCTTTAACATTTCAAAATGTTGCAGAACGTCCTATCAATCGTAATCAACGAATTGAAAGCTAAAGTTTTTTTTTTTTTTATTCTAAAATATGTTTTGATGCCTGCTTCTGTAACATTTCATCTCCATATAATGTCCTGTAACATAATTAATATAGGTTTTATGTGACAAAGAAATGTGAATGCTGGATTGTTATCCTTTTTTTACTCACCTGAGCACAAGTGCTCAAGGTTAGCCTTTTGTGATCACCATTTGGCCGTCCGTCCGTCGTCCGTCGCGTGCGTCCCGTCCCGTCTCTACAATTTGCTTTAATTAAACAACATCTCCTCACTGAACCGCTGAAGGGAATTTTGACCAACTTCACAGGAATCATCCTTATGAGCCCTCTATCAAAGTTGTACAAATTATATCAGAATGGTTGAAAAAAAAAAGTAGTTCACAGGAGCTAAAAATAGATTTTAAAAACTCAAACTTTGAAAATCTTTCTTCGCAAAACTGCAATGCCTAGAGCTTAGAAATTTGGTATGTCAGCATCATCTTATGGGCCATTACAAGATTGTACAAATCAAAGCCCTATGGTGATAATGCCCCCGCACCAGGGTCACTTGTTTTACATAGAGTTATATAGAAAATCTTTAAAAATCTTCTCTATAAATCCATAAGGCCTAGAGTTAGATATTTGGTATGTAGCATCATCTATGGGCCACTACAGATTGTTCAAAATCATAAGCCTTATGGTGATAATGCCCCCCGCAATAGGGTCCATTGTTTTACATAGATTATATATGGAAAATCTTAAAAAATCTTCTTCTTGTGAATCCATAAGGCCCAGAGCAAGATATATGGTATGAACATCATCTAATGGTTCATTTACCAAGATTGTTCAATGATAGCCCAATGGTGATTAAATGCCCCTCACCAGGGGTCAATTGTTTTACAATAGAGTTATATAGGAAAATCTTAAAAAAATCTTCTTTGTAATCCATAAGGCCCAGAGCTTAGATATTTGTATGTAGCATCATCTTATGGTTCATTACCAAGATTGTTCAAAGAGCATTAGCCCTATGGTATAAATGCCCCCGCCCAGTGGTCACTTTTTTTAACATTGATTTAAATAGAAAATCATAAAAATCTTCTCTATAAATCCAGAAGGCCTAAGCTTAGATATTTGGTAAAGTAGCATCATATAAAGGTTCATACCCAGTTTTCAAATCATACCTATAGTGATAAATGACCCGCACCAGTGTTCACTTTGTTATCACATAGAGTTACATAGAAAAGACCTAGAGCTTAATCTATAATTTAGGAATGAAATATTGTCTAGGTGGCCCCGTACCCACAATAATTCATATATACCAATCATAAAAAAAAAAATTTTTTGCAATATTAACTAGTTTGAGAGATTAGACTAGATAATGGTTTTAAAATTTTTGCCCTTGATTGAATCACTTTTTACTTTAAATTACATACTTGATATAGTTTTTATATTACAAATCAGTATCAACGATTAATTAAAATGATAAAAAGACTAGAAATATATTTGCAATTGTATATTAAATAAGAAGTTTTCTTTAAGAAAGAGATGAAAGTACAGAATATCGTATTGTTTTGGTATAAAAACAAATTCAGTCGTTTAGGTTATAAATTATTAAACCAAATGAAAAATTAGAAACTAATTCAGCCCTCCATTTCCGGTTCGCGTTTGTAAGGTATATAACGTTCACTTCAGGAAACAAATTTCAAACGAATTAATCGAAGAATCATTAATCTAATAGACCTAAAAAGCGATTGAAAAGTAGGTCAGTAGTTTCAAATCTAGAAAAAATCTTGTTTACAACATTAGAGGCTACATTTTGAATCAAATCTTCCTCGAACTTGGTCGAATGATTTGTCTTGTGATATCTTTGAAACCAGACTAAGTGGGTCAAGGTTGATCCAAAAGTAGGTCAAGTATGGGTCAAATCTTAGAAAAACCTTGTTTACCACACTAGAGGCCACAATTTGATTTCAATCTTCCTCAAACTGGTCACACGAAATGTCCTCAGGTGAGCGTCTTTAGGGCCATCATGGCCCTCTTGTTTTTCATGTATACATTCCAAAATAGGTCATAACCTTTTTGATTGAATGAAATAAACCTTTGTTGAATATCATGAAATGTATCTTAGCAGCTTGACTTTTACAGGAAGGATCATTCACAACACAAAATAGGATTCCAACAACAATCTGCCAGTTTAAATAATTGCAGCCATGACGTTAATGTGAATGGTAAGTTATTTTTTCCATACTTATGCCTCCTTTTTAAGAAGGGCTGCATGATAGTCAGACAGATAGCACACGCCCCCCACCCCCACTGTTGACAGCTTATAGTATGGCATATTTACAATTGATATATTTAGGAATAATTTTAACCCAACAAACAGAATGATGTCCATTCCCTAATGTGCAAATTTGTCCATCACAAAATGACAGAGTTATTGCTTACAAAACAGGCCATGTTTAATCTACATGTCCCATCAAGAAACCCTAAAAAGAATGTCATGGTCGCAGGAGTGAGACAATCTTTTCCGGACAGTACCTTATGGCTTGACCCATGCTGTTTGGCCACCAGGCTGTGCTGTGGCAGGTGAAGCCAGCGGTAATGTTTTATGCCCTGCAGAGGGGGGGGGTTTGGGGGGAAAATATTATGTAACCTGACTATTTATAATTATATAAAAATGAAATTGCCTGAATTTACCAAATCACAGAATTTTCTCTCATCTTTTGTAATAAATCCAAGAACAGTCAAGAACAAGACTATTTCACTTGTGATTTTCATAAAAATCAAATGATTTTTGACATTGTTGCTGTTACTGAAACATGGCTCAGAGCAAAATGACAAAATCCTGCATTGCTGAAATGGGTTCCCACAGTTTATTGTACAACATGTGCCACGTGATGGTATACAATGGAGGTGGAGTTGCTCTTATATTCCAAATCACCCTATTTAAATCTACCATTTGATTTCTTCCAAGTGCTGATCATTATTTTCTACTTTTGAATTATCTAGACTGCAAACTTAAAGTTAAATACTTACTCAGTAACGTTTTGCAGTCAATACAGGACCACCTCCATCAAAAGCAAATGGTTTATTAAGATAAATGAGTTTTAGAACACGAATGCCAACGTTCCTTTCAAGATACACTACTAATGATAAAAGTGTCATTATAGTGTGACTTAAATTTTCACTTAGACGTTCCCAAATAATAGTGACAGACTTGCAGTTTAGAGTACCCTCAGTCATGTGTATGAGGCAGCACGTAAAACCAACTACACATGGAGGAGGACTACGCTTGATGTAGTAATACCAGGGATTCAGAATACATCATCGTTTCCCAAATTGATTTTCCGATCCCGACTATCAGACTCAACCGGGAACGTTTCTCGTGCTTCATTACCTGTGAAATTTACAGCAAATGATATTTAAGCCAGCACCTATAAGAAAAACCGTTTCTTTAGGAAAGTTAGTACTACTATTAATATACAATCTTTAAAGAGGACCTTGTATCATCTGGTTCCTAACAAAAATTCTAAGTCATGGTCATCAGATGCTGATGGAGTTAGTAAATACATACATAAATGAATTATCTTCTCTCCTGGAAAAACATGCTCATTATGTACTAAACTAAGTTTTGAGCCCAGACGTGACTGGTACACAGACGAACTTCACAATGCCAAACACCATCGCAGAAAGAAGCAAGAGCGAAAATGCGACAGTCAAACTTAATTAAAAGACATCAGATATACCGTGAACAATGTGCCCCTCCCCTGGGGGTAAATAAATTGCTAAAACAAGCCAGAACTGCTTATTATACGACAAAATAAAATCTCAGGAACGAGATCAGAAAATGACTTTTCAAAATAACAAAATCATCCTTCTTGGCTCGACAACTGAAGCGGTTTTACTTCTAAAACATCATCGAAGGAATTAGCCAGGACTTTAGTGATTTTTTCATTGACAAAATCATGGGCATTAAAATGATATAAGGGCAGACATCCAACAACGAGCGTTCCCCGCAGCTGTAGAACCATCACGGTCCCATGTTAATTTCTAATCTGAATGCTTTCCCTTCATTGTCCTGAAACGATAATCAAGCAAATAATCGTGAAATCACACCAAACAAAATCATCTAACTTTGATCCAATACCCACAGGCTGTTGAAATCTTGCATGAATGAACTTTCACCGATATTGACTAAAATCATTAACACCATAATATATAATCATCGTATGTTCCAAAATTGTTATAAATGTTCACGAATGTTCACTACTGCCAAGTTTAAATGTTGCAGAAGCTGTTCAGCGTGTTGAGGCCTGCTGGCAAACAATAAGTTTCATGATGCATCACAAAACCATGCTAAACTCAATATCAATAAGACTGAAGTAATTCTTTTCTCTTCTAAACACATGAAAAGCTTGTGGTGATATTTCAATAACCATTGGGGAGCATCTCAAATACAACCGGCTACTGATGTTAGAATCTGGGAGCTTTTTTAGACTCAATTAGACTTAGAAGATCACGAAACTCAGTGTGTTCGATCTTGTTATGCTCAACTTCACTTATTTCCACATCAGAGAGTATCTTACCACTGACTGCAACAAAACGCTTGTTTAACAGTCCTTGTTACATCTCGATTGGACTATTGTAATTTCTCTGTTATATTGATTACCGAAAAAAAAAAACACAAAAACCACTCTCCAAAACTACAGACTGCCAAACACAGCGCTAGGATTATTACAAAAACCCCACGTTTTCAAGTCATATAACCCCCATCCTAAAGAACTGCCTTGTTTGCCTGTATAAGCGCAGAATAACAGTTTAAGATATTAACTCATACGTTCAAGGCACTACATGGACAATCACCGGAGTATATATCAATTAATGTTATAAATTTTACAGACCCAGCCTTGTACTTAGATCCCAAGAACGTTTCATGACACAAGTACAACCTAGAACCAAACCGCGAAATATATGGAGACAATGCTTAAACTCTTAGTGCTCCAAAACTCTGGAACCGTTGCCAGTATTAATACGCCAGTCCAGCAGTTTATGTCTCATTTAATAAACTCTTAAAACATACTTCTTTGTTCGATTCTATAGCGATCATTAAAATGGAAAATTACTTGATTACTGTCCCCTTATTAGTTAACTGTGGATTTAAACATTTTAATGTTGGTCTTATTATATATGTATAGTTAAGGAAATTTTCCCAATTGCTTCTTAATTTTATCAGGGAACCTTTAATACTTTACTTTAATACTATTTGATATTATGACACTGTGTTACTTATATTTTAAAAACACTCTACGCATGATATTCATACCTTATTTTAGGTGTATTTTAGTTTCAGTGGGATGGTTTCATTGCCATGTATTTACTTCTCCTATTTCTTTTTTTTCTGTTTAAACAAGATTTGTTAAGCACTTTTGAATGTTATAACATATATGAAAAAAAGTGCTATATAAATGTAGTGTAATAATATTAATAACATATAATTCTTTGTTAAAACCTGAAATTATAAAAATGTTCATGACCATACTTCAGATCTGAAGTATCAAGTGTTCAGAACAATTCATGAACACTTATTTTTAGATGATGAACAGGTAAATGATATTCATGATCAGTTTCATGAATGTTTATGAATGTTCTATGAACATTTCATGAACTGATAACATGTCTCTACAGGGGAACCGCCTGTTACCAATGTAACAAACTCAACCCCAGCACAGGATCTACCCTGGTCGCGCTGGCTGCTGCTGCAGTTCATTTCACTCTAACCACTGAGCAAAGTCGACTCCCTGACGCAGTTGTCAAAGACTGTATTTACACCTGTGACGACGCATCCTCAATAATTTTTCTTTTTTAATTTTTATTCAAGAATTAGATACAATTACACATAACTTCATTTTTCGGACATTTAGGAAATATTTCCTGTGTTAATTGTCTGTTTACAATGTAAACCTTCATGTTGCAAATTTACAAAAGAATCTGCTGCAATTTGTATGTGATAATAATAGATTTCATTCCCCCTTAGTACATGATCATTTCGCCATTAAATCATTTTTCTTACAATTCTCTCTCTTAACAAAAAATCATTTCCTAAAATTAAAATTCTAATGCTGGATTTATTTTTCCTAACAGGATTGACAAAAAAATGAAATGCTCATCCATTCATAACAGATTCGGGGAAAATTGTTGCCATTGTAAAGAGATGTTAAAACTAAAACTATTACTGAAGGTGATCAGTACCCCAAAAAAATGCTTTGATACAGAGAAGCCAAGACTCCAGCAGTGCATAGATTAGAACATATAATAAAGTATCATGATTATTATGTAAAGTCCTAATTAAAGCGATAGAGAGTCATTATGGTTGTTTGGCGCAGTATTTAAAAGTGTTAAGAGTTACCGTCACCATCTGTTTACATTATAAGTTCCAAGTAAATTACCATGTATAAAATTGTGCGCCGCCAAAAAGGTACCACAAAAATACCGTAGTTATGTAATGTGCCACAAATACACGTGGGTTCAGAACTCTTTCACCGAGAAGTTCTTGGAGACCATCGAGGAAGAACGTTTCAAAACACTGGGATTTTTGGGAATTCTTCCCCCAACATTCTCTGGATAATGGTACACCTCACGTCCTGGGACGCTCCCTTTATCTGCCCTTGTATCGCCCCACCGTGTAGTAAGATGACATCGTCTGTATATCGATATAATCTGGATAATGGACTACCCTCGTGCGTGCTATCGCGGCCTTCTCGGACTTTATGGTTCCACTCACACATGAATACTCTAACCTACTATTCTAATGTTATTTTTAACATATAAGTATAAGATTTATGCCTTTAAGTAATTAAAAACTAAGTAAATTTTTCTCTTTTAACGTCCCATTGTTTTTATTGTAATAGGTTTTAATATCTGAATGAGCAAATGTTAGTTAACATTTTGAGTTTTATTGGGCGCATTTGACAATTATCCACTGACAGTTAGTGAAAATGTAACTCTCAAGCTGAGTCTTTATAATACCAAACTTTAGTCGTCTCTATTTTCTGTATATAAACAACCACAATAAATCACTGAATAAGATCAAGTTGTTGGAATGCTTTTATAAGGTCCGGGTTTGCACAGTCAACAAACACTACAACGACATGGGATATGGTTGCAGCCTCCACCTTACCCTAAGGTACACAAGATGTCAGGGATCCTTTGCCATGATTTCACCCTGCCTCAAACCCATTGATGCATAGGAATTGAGAAGACTATGATGAATTCATGCAATTGAATGAATGAACAATCAAACATCTTTCAGTGTTTTATAATTCATTTAATATATTGTACTTTAAAAAGTATCAATAAGAACCAAAAAGGATATGAATCCATTCTTTTATTTGACGAAAGACAGATCCACCATAAAATCTCTTATAATTTAGTATATATTAGTAGGATCCTGATATATTCCATTAAGATTCTCTCCCCTTCTGATTAAGAGTCACAACTTGAAAAACAACCAGTCATACAGATTAATTGGCACTGGCACATACTTCTCTACATACCGTCTTGCACCCGACGTCCATAGGCAGTCGAATCCTTTCAAACTTCTAATGAAGAAAGAACTCTGCTCCATCGTTTTACAAACTTTACTGATGAACCAGAAGCTTACAATGCTTGGAAAGTGAACTTTTTAGGGCAGCCGTCAGAGATTTTAAATGATCAACTATGAAGAACTTCAGTTACCTCGTGCCCTGGCTAGGTTCCTGAATCCTCGAGGTTTGCTGCAAACATACAACAGGCTCATGCTGATAGCCTCGTAAAAGGAGTAAATAGCAATTGGTCACGGTTATAAATCGATATGGTGCTGCAGAACTGAATAAGATAGTGCTCTCGTAAAACAAAGTTAGGCAAGATCCCCTACACTCACTGTAAGAAGACAACAAAAGCTATTTAGGCTGACATAATTTGCCTAAGTCAAATGAGGTATTAAAAAACGATCCTAAATACTCTGCAAGATGACCTTCAACGACACCTCTGTTGGAATCAACCCTAAGTGAACAAACTACCATACCAGTGGAAGGAGAATTTGACAAACCCATGCATCTGACTATAAAGTAAAGCAAGGTTGTCTCGTATCACCATTTTAACATATACGTGAACTTTATTTCAAACCTTACAAGTCAGGAAAGATCCAGGATTTCAGTATGAAGATTTATAGCCAGAGAAAACAAAGAAGAAAAGGAGCAAGCTCCCCGTAGTAGCATAGGAAACTGAAGTGGAGAGAAGAGGAGACCAGAAAGGTAAAGATACTAAAAGGCCCTCTCCATGGTGAAAACACTGGTGTTACACATTGCAGAAAGTTCAAAACTCTTCCTATTGGCAACTCAAAGAAGAATACTCAAAGAAAATAAATAGGTTACAAATGTTTGCCAAGGTCTCACATGGCAAGGGGACTGCAGAACATCATAGAGATGTGAGATTTGCTCAAGCACAACGAATATTGGCGCCCCTTCAAACCGACCCCGGACAGAATGGCGGGGAGAAGGTGAATCATGAACATCGTTCATCCACAGTTTTGGCAGTATGTAAACTAGAGTATTGGAAATTGATGTATTGGAAGGAAAGTCTTGTGCTAAACACTGTTGGTAAAACGGTATCCAAAGGGACATAGAGGACCTTATGAGAAGAATGTACTAGATCATAGAGATCAAAGTAGTCAAACACTAGCAAAACCAGAATTTTTCAACATGTTTGGTATAATGAAGCTACACTACAGTCACATACACCTTAGCTTCATGTTCAGGATTCAGTCACCAACCACTGGCCACTGTGAGACATTTTGGTCGTAGAAGCCCTTCTTGACGAGCCGTAATTCTGATCATAGGTGTGATAGAGTGTGCTGACATCCGAGTAATATAGAAGAAATACCAACAACTGATGATGCTAGAGTCAAATATCCACACTTGAAGGAAGTAGCTAAAAATATACCCGACTTAGACGAAGACGCAGAGATACTATTACTAATGGCCCGAGATCATACAGACACACACCATTTAACTTGACCAGAAAAATGGCCAAGAGGATCCCATTTGCTCAAAGACTAGATTGGGAGGGGCCTAAATAGGAGAATGCTGTCTATGGAAATTACAAAGACCCAACCTCGGGTGACAAACAAAACTCACGTTTTGCAACACAGGTCAAGGAACCATCTTTTTCACCATGCCCAGCTTCCTCAAAGTGTCTGAACTGAGAGGCAACCAATGAGTATGACAAAGGTGTCATTAACAACCCATTTGTTTGAGAGAACAACAGAAATAAACGAACCAGGCTTATCGTAGATGATTAGAGACTTCCTTCATTTGATGAAAAGTGAATGTGTCCCGAAGTGAAGAGGGCCACTGGACAGCTCCACTACTCATCTAAGAAGGACAGAGATCGATTACCAGAACAATCAGAACAAGCTCTCAAAAGGATGAAGGTCTTTCCTCGAAGCTGTAAAAATACTTTAAAGCTAGAACATGCTCATACATTTCATGGGAAACGTATTGAAAAACAAACACCCAAAGAAGCTCCACCCCTAGGACAGAAAGAAAGGTGGTACCTACCAATATTTGGTGTTTACCATACATCAATGGAAATCGTCTAATCCGTGCTCTTGTCTCTCGGATCAACCCAACTGCCTGTTATAATATTGTTAAGATTTCAGAAAAGAACAATCGCCGTAGCTGAAGACAGAACAGATGGTTCTAACTCGTTACCATATACGGAGATGACCAGAGAAATTTTGTGAGATTTTAAATTGGTATGAAAATAATGATCCAACATGCCCACTGAGAGATTACCGTATGTTGTCCACCTTTTTGGAAACTCACCATCACCAGCGATTGTTTCTTTTGTCTAAGAACTGTGTCAGTTATGAGTCTGTGGATGCACTATTCGAGAGTTTATTTCCAGAAACTTCTATATTGGACAATGGCCTTACATTCGCTTCCCATCTGAAAAGGAAGCAACTAGACATTCTACACCAGACTCAGGCCCCAAACTGAGATGGAAGAAGGGAAATTACGGTTTCATAATTCTCTCTAACAGTCAACAGTGATGGATGCCTCCATAAAGACAGATGTAAATAACTTCAGTGATTAGATCTCGAACTAGGTTCAGCTAACCACACAACATAGCTTAGAGCTCTCCTGGAATCTACAAAAGGATTGGTTCTGTTCCAGGTGTCTCCTAGGAAACTTTCAACGCTACCAACGTGGAATATAATCCAGTTGAACAGCCTCTTCAACCCCATTGTTTCAATTGCGCCGGTCATGGTCTTCTTCGTGGAAGACTCATCTTTCGTAAGTTCGAGGATTACCATTAGATGGGACGTATTCATCTCCCGCAAGAATCTTGAGAATGCTGGAGAAGACTGGGTCTCCTCTCTCAACTATGTCTATCTGACATTGCTATACCCATGACTTACACGTCAACATCCCTGATTAACCAGTGAAAAAAGAGAGCTTCACCTGTTTCTCGGATGCATCTGAAAACGCTGGATTTCGTAGCCTATTACGAGTGACAAGCAATACCAAAACCCACCACGTTGGATTATGTCATGGGCAAGTCGAAGACTTGCACCTGCACATGGGAAATACGATACCGAGATTAAGCTTTGTGTTGCTGATATGGCTACAGAGAATAGCAATTTCATTAAACGACAATTAGATAACGCAGATCGATGATGTAGTGTACTAATACCGACAGCTGTGTGTAACAAGATATTATCTTAACAGAATCCAAATGGTTCACCTTAGTTGCTAATCGTACTCACTCGAATTCACACGAATTGCACACTGAACAATAGAACTATGTCATCAAAGCAGACCCAGCCAACATAGGAACTAGGCTCCTGTCTCAGTGATTCCTTTGCAACCAACGTTTGTCACCGTCTATATATCTACCCAGAAACCTGATAACTGAAGTGGGTCCTTACGAGAACATGGAAATAAAAGAGGCATACAGATCACATTGGAAATGATGACCAATGCATGCTAACCATTTCTGGAGGAGATGCAAATGAATATCTTCAAGCTCTCAAAGTCAAGACGAAAATGGATTGAAAAAGAAAAGACATTCAGAAGAGATGTCGTGCTCGTAAAGACGAAAACTCTGGCAGGCTACAAATGCGCTAATTGGGTTATCAAACGCACCTTCCTAATAAGGATAAAACAATGTACGGAATGTTGAAGTATACGTCTCAAAGACAGGACGTGTCCGCTGACTATTAGGGCTACCATTGACCCCAAAAATGACTATGCGATACTATCGATATTCAGTATGTGCCCTATTGCAATAGTTCACCTATTGCAAGGATTAATATTGCAATGCATTGCATACTATTGAAGTCACGCGAAGCGACTCGCCATGAGTTTATTTCAGGTACGGTATATTCCAGAACAAGATGCTCACGTCAGCGATAAAACATAATGTTTTTTTCAGCTATAAGTTAATCATTTTATATTAAACATACGAAAATAAAATGTTTATACTTTATAGACAGTTTAAAAAACAAGAAAACGTTATTGACTTGTAAATTGAGATTGTTTTGATTTGTTTTTCAAACTCAAAAGCTATAATTATGAGTCAGATTTATCGCAAATTCATCAGTGATTTAGCCATATCCATCCCTTTCATGTACATTGGACTTGCAACAAATCCTAAAAACCGACACTGATTCGAATTACTCTTTAACTGCAACGTTAGGGAAATGTTTGTTGGGATTTTTTTATCTTTTTACAGATAGACTTTGTGGTCAGGTGTATATAATTACTGAACATCGGATAGTCAGGAACACTATCGGCGATATCATCGATGGTCAGAAACCACTATCGATGCAGTACTATCGTCCTCATAACCAATGCAATTAAATCGATGGAGTCCCATCCATCGGCCCAGCCCTACTGACTATGTCCGGGCCATTACGCAAAATAGTACACCGATTTTCAACCCCCCGTTGCATCATGGATGTCAGTCGGGGATTGTGGCGCCGCCGAAGGTACCACAAATACCGTAGTTTATGTAATGTGCCACATAATACACGTGGGTTCGGAACTCTTCACCGAGAAGTTCTTGGAGACCTCGAGGAAGCACGTTTCAAAACACTGTTTTTTTGGGGGAATCTTCACCTCACCACAATCTCTGGGAGAATGGTATACTCACAGTTCTGGGATCTCCTTAGTCCGCCTTGTATCCGCCCACAGCGTTGGTAAGTTGACATCGTCTTGTAATATCGTAAATCTGGATAAATGGACTAAACCTCGTGCGTCTATCTGCGCCCTTCTCAGACTTTATGGTTCCACTCACACATAATACTCTTAAACCTTCTACACTAATGTTATTTCTCATAAAAGTATAAAGAATCTCATGCCTCTTAGGTAATTAAACTAAGATAATTTCACTTTTAAAACGTCCACATTGTTTTATTGTAATAGGTTTAATATCTGAATGAGCAAATGTTTTAGGTTAATTTTGAGTTTTATTTGGGCGCATGCGGACAATATTCCAAGAGTTTAGTGTAATAAGTAACTCTGAAGCTGAGATTATTATAATACCAAACTTAGTCCAGTCTCTATTTCAGTAAATTTGTATAATTGTAGTGTTTGACGTTATCAACCCATACAAATAAATCACAGAATAAGATCAAAGTGGTTGATGCTTTTAAGTCCGGGGCTTGCACAAAAATATTCGAGTTTTGTTCCAGACAAAAAAAAACAAAAAAACAAAAAAACAATCAACAAAGGGAAGGGAGGATAATTAAACAAGAGGCCCAAGGGCCATAAACGACTCACCATTGAAAATCCAGCATATTCCAAGATGATTTTTTTCTATAAGGAAATCAAATGACAAACAGAGTTTTCAATTATTTTTTTCTATTTGTAGCCAGGCAACCAGAGTTTCTTCATGGATCAACTTTATTTGAGCTATTTTTGTAGAGGCCCACCCAAGGATCATTCATGGCCAAAGTTTATCAAATTCTTTCCAGCGGTTCAGGAGATGAATTTTTCAAAGTTTTCATTAGTTTTTTCTATTTTGTTTTGCCAAGGGCAACAAGAGTTCTTCATGGATCAACTTTATTTGACAATTTTTGTAGACGCCTCACCTAATGATCATAAACATGCCAAGTTTTATCAAAATTCTGTCCAGCGGGTTTTCAGAGGAGAATGATTTTCAAAGTTTCATTATTTACATTTCTATTTGTTGCCATGGCAACCAAGTTTTTCAATGGTCGACTTATTTGAGCAATTTTGTAGAGGCCCACCCAAGGATCATACATGCCAAGTTTTATCAATTCTGTCCCAGCGCTTTCAGAGGAATGCTTATCAAAGTTTTCAATTAGTTTTTCTATTTGATGCCATTGGCCAACCAAGTTCTTCATGATCAACTTTATTTGAGCAATTTTTGTACAGGCCCACCCAAGATCATACATGCCACGTTTTTTTTCAAATTCTGTCCAGCGGTTCAGAGGAATGATTTTCAAAGTTTTCAATTAGTTTTTCTATTTTGTTTGCCATTGCAACCAGAGTTCTTCATGGATCAACATTAATTTGAGCATTTTTGTAGAGGCCCCCCTAAGGAACATAACATGCCAAGTTTTTAATCAAATTCTGTCCAGCGCTTTCAGAGGAATATTTTCAAAGTTTTCAATTAGTTTTTCTATTTTTTTGCCATGGCAAACCAGATTCTTCATGTAATCAACTTTTTTGATCAATTTTTGTAGAGGCCCACCCAAGGATCATACATGCCAAGTTTTTATCAAAATTCTGTCCACGCTTTCAGAGGAGTGATTTCAAAAGTTTTTCAATTAGTTTTCTATTTGTTGCCATGGCAACCATAGTTCTTCATGGATCAACTTTATTTGAGCAATTTTTGAACAGAGACCCACGCAAGGATCATACAGCAAAGTTTTGATCAAATTCTGTCCAGCAGCGGTTTCAGAGGAATGATTTTCTAAGTTTTCAATTATTTTTTCTATTTGTTGCCATGGCAACCAGAGTCTTCCATGGATCAACACGGTTTCAAGGAGATGTCTTTTAAAGCAATTAGTTGACGACTTACTACGGACTACGGACGAAGGGTGATCCCAATAGCTCACCCTGACCACTTCGAGCTCTGGTGAGCTAAAAATTGGAACAGGTTACAGTTTCAATTCTTGGACACATTCCTAGTGTCATATCTGTTACATTTATAAGTTTCAAGTCAATACCTTGAAAATTTTTTAGTTATGTTTCCGGACAAGAAAAACAGAACTAAGCAAAGGGAGATCAGGGCAATAACTCTGAATCCTTAGATAACTCCCAAGTGATATAATGTCACAAACCTCTCCATCTGATCATCAATGGCACACACAAAATTTAAAGCAGTTTAAGAAATGAGAAGTAATTTGGCGTCACAAATAATAAGAGAAATCAGGGGCATACTCTTAACCTTGAGTTAACTCAAGTGAAATTTATGTACTGCACCTCTTTCCACCTGTATTAACAATGCACACACAAAATTTGAACCAAATCGGTTAAGAAATAAAGAAGTACAGTTACAATCGCCACTAATTGGACCTAAAAAAAATAATGTGTTATTTGCATAGGCTGTTACCGCAGAACTCATCATCTCCTTCTATATCTATTAGTGTAATTTAAAAGATTTCGCGGTCAGTATTTTAACATGCTTATGCACTGACAACGCGGTGAAGTAATAACAATAAACACCCCAGGTGGTAAGGCTATTTGTGTTTGGGGACAGTTGATGATCGCAATCGAGAAGTTAAGTATCGCAACAATGCAGAATTTTCGTATAATAAACCAACCACAGTTATCACTTTTTATTGGTATGGACATTCAATACCAAGCAATACTCGATAAAATACACAAACATTTGTCCTAAAATCCACTGCATTACCCTTAATAATTGAATTTTTAGTTATTATGCTAGCGTGCAATTGTAGTTGAATGCAATTTTCACCTGACCATTGTTTGATAAACAATGTACGCGTATTTATTTATTATGATGAAGATATCTGAAGTGTTTACATAACCACTCACATCACCGTAACCGTACACACTACTCTCTCGATTCTGAATCATTTGGCAATTACAGTAAATAAAAAACAAAAAACCAAAAGAATCAATGATTATGGAATTATTTAAAATAACTTAATAACTCTATAAATAAAATAATGTTAATTGCTTTAAATTTAGGGATATTTAAGAATTTACGACTATCACAAAGACACAATATAGCATTCTCAAACCTACTACGCGGTCCAATAGAATGCTATTTTAGGCTTGGACCCCAAGAACCGCGATATAGCGGTGTTGAAAACTGTAGTTTGCATCACAAGATATTTAGAGTCAAATCGGGGCAATAACTAGATAATCTTGAATAACTCAAGTGAAATTTATGTCACGCACCCTCTCCACCTATTATTAATGCACACACAAAATTTAAACTGAATCATTAAGAAATGTAGAAGAAATTTGTGTCACAAGATAATTTAAGAGTTGAATCAGGGCAAAAACTCTGTAATTCTTGAGATAAACTCAAGTGAAATTTATGCACGCACCTCTCCACCTAATTAATTAATGCACACACAAAAATTTAAACTGAATCAGTTAAGAAATGTAGAAGAAATTTGTGTCACAAGAATAAGTAGAGTTGAAATCAGGGGCAATAACTCTGTAATTTCCTAGTTGAGATAACTCAAGTGAAATTTATGCCACGCCCCTCTCCACCTAATTATTAAGCACAACACAAACATGAACCAAATTTGGTTAAGATGTAAAAGTAATTTATAGTGTCACATTAAATAAGAGTTGAATCAGGGGTAATAACTATGTAAATCCCTGAGATAACTAAGAGACTTTTATGTCACACACTGTCCCACCTGATTAATCAATGCACACAACAAAATTTGAATCGAATTTGTTAAGAAATATAGAATTTATTTGTCGTAACAAGTTTGGGATGGACGGACAGACCAACAAACCAACAGACTGAACAACTGACTCCTTATACCCCCCCTCAAACCTTCGTTTGCGGGGGTATAACAGCAATAAATTTCTGCTGATGTGGAGAAGCAGTTTTGCTCAATTTTCAGGACGCATGATCCCAAAGTTGCTAAGCAATTTGTATATAACCAATGAGAATTCACTCCCTCAGAAAATTACCCCATTTCTTACCACACTGTGTATTGAGATGTCCTGCTGGCATGTTCGTATCCCCAGGTGTTTCCAAAAACAGGTGACGTGTGGCTTGGCCCGCAAGGCAGTAAGGACGTCAGTTGGCCTAGCACCGCTTGTTTGAAGGGTAATAACACAGCGGAGATATATTAACCTGACCGTTGACAGCTATAGGAAGGTGACCGTTGTTATAGTTAATTTAGTTAATGAAGTTGCATGGGGGGAATCTAATGTGACAGTTGTTGTCAGGTGACCACCGTTCCAAGGTGACTGCTGGTACAGTTTTGACGGTAAAGTATTTAACAAAACTAGAAAAACCCCCAGAGGGAATCATTTTTCAAGGAGTCAACTTTATATTATAATTATGTTAGGTGAATAAGTGGTAACAGTTTGTCCCCCAAAATTTAAAGTCTGACTTGTTTCAGAGGAGATTTTTTTAAAATTTTTTAATAAAATTCTGTTGTTACCATGGCATAGTTCTGCATGGGTCAAGTTTATTTTAGCAACTTTTGCGAAGAGCCACCAAAAGAATAATTCATGCCAAGTTTCATCAACATTTACCATGAGGTTTGGGGGAGATGTCTTTTATAGAAAATTGTGATGCTGCCGAAGACAAATGGCAGACAAAGGTGATAACAATAGCTCAGCTTGAGCAAGTTGTGCTCTGGTGAGCTAAGAACAGATAAGAGTTTATCTGACCTTGCACAGTGACCTTGACCAATGACTCAAACCCTCTTATGAATTTTTCAAAAATGTTTCTTTAATGACTATATAGGAGATATACAATACAGGCAAAATTTTCAACTCAAGTTTAGCAATTATGGAAAAGGGCTAAGAGGTGACCTTTTCTACCCAGATGTCTTTTAAAACAAAATTGTTAACAATGGACAATGTCGGATGACAGGCAGAAGGTGATCCAAATAGCTCACCTGAACCACTTTGTGCTCTGGTGAGCAAAAATAAATGAAAAAAACCTTTTCCAGGAGAATATCCAACTTTCCCATTGTACATCTGCCCCAGTTCTCTTATACACAAAAACTCTCTTCAGCCCGGGGCAAGAGTCCAATGCCTCATCTACAACAGCCTTCAGGTTGACTGGTTTACCACCTCGCATTCCCTGATCAGCTGTGATCACCGTCTCTGCTTGGGCTGAAACGTATTTTATTGCTGAATTTAACATCTCATTAATAGTATTGCAAACTTAACAAGAAATGTGGACATTCCATAAAACCTGGTTTTCTGCAATGGAAGTTAAGTCTTGTGAACAATTATGAACCCAGGGTATCATATGAACATCTTGGTAGAGGATCATGAGACAATGCTATAGACAAAGTTACCCAAAGAAGATACTGGTATGTATGTGCCAAAATATTTCAAATCTGACAAGTAGTTTTTGAGAAGAAAATTTCCAATATACACAGTAGAACCTCACCAAACTGAACATCATTAAACTGAATTTCCTGCCATTTCGAAGTTTACTTTTTGGTCCCGATTTCTTCCCTTCTTATTTTAACTAAAAATAAAATGTTTAATCCGAATTTCGCTATTTTGATTTTTTTAGCTATTTCGAAGTAAAAAATCCCGGTCCAGAGGTCGCAATTCATGTACATTTTTCAATTTTTATTTCAAAGTCAAATTTCATAAATTTTCGTGAACTAAAATTATCGTTCTTATTATCAATAATATCCGGGTCAGTAACAAAGTTTATTTTGCGGAGGCACCTGAAGTGATGGCTCAGGCAAGTTTTTCACACCTTTTTTAGAGATTGGGTTGGGCAATGTGTGTCCCACCTGAAATGTTGATTATTGATAATCAATGTCTGACAGTTTGCATAATATGCACATGCCAGCAGACAAACCCAGGTGTCAGATCTTAAGTACATTCCATATCGCGTTTGCCACTGGCATGCGACTCTACCTGAAGAAGCAGATCAACGGTAAAAATATGTATCATTGTTTGACATGGTAGAATGATTATGTTCACCAGAAGCACCTAAGTAGATCATGGTATATTTTCATTACTTTTCATAACTTGCAAATAGTATATACGTACACCTAATAGGTGGTTTTCACGGCAAAAACGATTTCCATAATATGCACCGGTAATGAAAACGCAGACATGCACGCTCCCAAACTGAAATTTCCAACGGATTTTTAATCCAAATGATCGTTATTTCGAAGCTTTCAGCTTGGTCCCAAGGACTTCAATTTAACGAGGTTCTACTGTATGAGGGTCATAAAAAAGAACACAAAAATGGCAAGTAACATTCCCCTTTTACAGATATTTTTGTACAAAGACCTCATTACTATTTCCCAAAGTAAACTTCCCCTGCATGGATTCAATGCACTTTCTCAATCATTATTCCCATTTATGGAACATGTGCACAAACACTCACATAACATGGTAGCCAGCAACCTGGTAAAGCTTGATGGAGCTCATCTTTGCATTCAAAACACAATAATTTCCATGAAGAGAATCCTTCAAAGTTGGAAACAGCCAGAAATAGAGATAACTGATGCTCCCATCACCCCCCCCCCCTCTTTTCTCTCACACACATACACACACACTAAACCAAAACAACAGTGCATGTGCACAAAGTCCC
>CM037778.1:88115416-88130253 GCA_021229015.1 Solen grandis
TTATTTTTGAAATTTGGGTACACCTTTTGTCGGGCGCTTTTGGTTGTAAAGGGAGGAGTCACGCACTGTATGCATACTATACGGTCTGGTCATAACCATTCGGGGGGCCCCCTTTTTGGGCCCATCGGGAAGATTTTCTAAAATAAAAAAGAAACGTTATAAAACCAAATTTTTTATCCCAAAAGGCTTCCGTTTTTTTTTCTGAGGGGGGGAAATGACTCCCCCATGTCGCGTAATTTTTTTTACTACAATAGTATTTTCAGAGAAGACTTGTATACATAAAATAAATGAGAAATTTTCAATGATGTATTAGATTTCGATTTAAAGGTGAGTATCTTTTTTTTAAACGTATGATGATAAATAAGGATTAATTTACCTTCGTCCCCATTTTGGCCCCAAAAAAATTCCGTCATCGGGACAAAAGGGACGGGGGAATGTTTTTGTTTAAAGTGCCGTGACCCGGGGGAATCTCGCGAAAAAGGAAAAAAAACAACACACCGTCAAAGGGGGAAACCCGTCGAATTTGGGGTAGGGGGATATGCAAAAAAAAATAATGAAATATTAAAATCTGGGCCCGGTTTTACCCTTGTACATTAATTTTTATTTTTGAAAGAATTAATTTGATGAATCGCAACATAAATTCGTGCTATGTACAAGGCACAGGTCAAAACGTCCTCAAAAAAACCCCCACATTAAATATTTCCATATTTGACCCCTTAATGGAGGTTGGAGTGCGGGGTTGTAAAGGGGACATCAACTTAAGTGAGGGCTTTTCCCCAAATTAAATTACATCTAAGTCACCAGAGTATTGAAAAAGTGTTAAACTTGTTTTAATCAAAGTAAAAAAAAATAAATTTATAGTCCAAGTGCCTTTTTCCCAACCCCACCTCTCGACCCCCCCGAAAAAAAGTGCATTTAACCATTCCCAAAATTTTTTAGAAACGTTTGACAAAAAATAGTAAATTTAAACATTATTTTTTTTTTTATTCCATTTTTATACCAATTTGCATCATTTATGGGACTACCAAAATTGTACAAATCATACTTTTGGTGAAATGACCCCCCCCCAGGGGGCACTTTTTACACAAATTTAAGGAAAAACTTAAAAAATCTTTTTCTATGAATCCATAAGGCCCAGAGCTTAGATACTTTATTCAAACATCTTATGGGGCCCCTACCAAGATTTTACAAATCATAGCCCAAGGTGATAAAGACCCCCCACCAGGGGCACTTGTTTTTCACAGAGTTATTAGGAAAATCTTAAAAAAACTTCTTCTATGAATCCTAAAACCGAGCTTGAACTTGGGATGTAGCATCACTTATGGCCACACCAAATGTACAAATCATAGCCCAATGGGATAAATGACCCCCACAAGGGTCACTTTTTTACATAGAGTTAAATAGGAAAAACTTAAAAAATCTTCTTTTAAGAATCAATAAGGGCCAAGCTTTTGTTTTTTGGGATGAGAGCATCTAATGGTTCATTTCAAAGATTTTCAAAGTCTTTGGCCCACGGTTTTAAAAATGACCCTGCGCCCAAAACTTCTCTAAACCTAGGGCCCATTTTAGGTTTTTGGTTGTAGTATTGTCAGGGGTAAAATTTTTAGTTAAATATATCAAATCCTTGTTTTTTTAAAAAAACCTTACATCATTGAAGCAAGGGTACCAGGGAGCGATTCGGGGGCCCGGGCCCTCTTTTTTATTTTTTTTTGTTAAAAAAACAATTATTTCACATTTCAAAGCTTTGTAGGAATTTGGTAAATCTCGTATTTATTTATACGGAATCTTTGAAGAATGCAAAACCCGTATTCATGCCCTAAACGACACTGAAAAGATTTGGTAAGATTTGAAAAAAAAGGGGTAGAATTTGAAAGAAGGGGTAAGATTCCGGAAAATTTGGGTTTTTTTGCTGTATTTTATCTTTTTAATTCATTTTATTTTTTTTATTTTTATTATTTTTTTTGTTTTCATACAAAAATTTCTTCCTCATTGCACTATTTGTGGAAAATTTTTGGAAGATTTATTTTTTTTTTTTTTTTTAAATACCTGAGCTAGCTCAGGTGACTTTTTGGGGAAATTTATTTCCGTCGTCCGTTCCTCAACAATTTGATGTTTTCCCCCTAACCACAATTTTGATCCAATCTTCCTCAAACTTGGTCAGAATGTTTGTCTTGATGATATCTTGAACCCTTTCGAAAATGGGTCAGGTTGGATCAAAAAGTAGGTCATTTAGGTCAAATCTTAGAAAAAATTTTGTCGCCATCAACAATTTTTTTGATGTTACACACTGGAGGCCACATTTTGATCCATCTTCCTCAAACTTGGTCAGAATTTTTGTTTTGATGATATCTTGAACCCTTTCAAAAAATGGGTCAGTTGGATCAAAAAGTAGGTCAGTAGGTCAAATCTTAGAAAAATCTTGTTTACACACTAGAGGACAAAATTTTTGATCCAATCTTCCTCAAACTTGGTCAAATGTTTGTCTTGATGATATCTTGAACCCTTCGAAAATGGGTCAGGTTGGATCAAAAAGTATCATAGGTCAAATCTTAGAAAAATCTTGTTTACACATTAGGGGCCAAAAATTTTGATCCAATCTTCCTCAAAACTTTGTCAGAATGTTTGACTTGATGATATCTTGAACCCTTTCGAAAATGGGTCAGGTTGGATCAAAAAGAGGTCAGTGGGTTCAAATCTTAGAAAAATCTTGTTTACACACTAGAGGACACAATTTTGATCCAATCTTCCTCAAACTTGGTCAGAATGTTTGTCTTGATGATATCTTAAACCCTTTCGAAAATGGGTCAGGTTGGATCAAAAAGTAGGTCAGTAGGTCAAATCTTAGAAAAATCTTGTTTACACACTAGAGGACACAAGTTTTGATCCAATCTTCCTCAAACTTGGTCAGAATGTTTGTCTTGATGAATATCTTGAACCCTTTCAAAAATTTGGTCAGGTTGGATCAAAAAGTAGGTCATAGGTCAAATCTTAGAAAAATCTTGTTTACACACTAGAGGACACAATTTTGATCCAATCTTCCTCAAACTTGGTCAGAATGTTTGTCTTGATGATATCTTGAACATTTTGAAAATGGGTCAGGTTGGATCAAAAAGTAGGTCAGTAGGTCAAATCTTAAAAAAATCTTGTTACACACTAGGGGCACAATTTTGATCCAATCTCCTCAAACTTGGTCAGAATTTTTGTCTTGATGAAAATCTTGAACCCTTTCGAAAATGGCAGGGCCGGACCGAAAAAGTAGTCAATGGGGTCAAATCTTAGAAAAATCTTGTTTACACCCCTAAAGGCCACAGTTTTGATGCAATTTTCCTAAAACTTGGTCAATTGTTTGTCATGATGATATCTCGAACCATTTTAAAAAGGGGGGGGCGGGATAGAAATGTAGGTCTTTGGTCAAATCTTAAAAAAAATCTTTTTTATACCTGGGGAAACATTTTGGCCAACCCTCAAACTTTGGGCGAATGTTTGTCATGAGAAATCTTTTGTGAGGGTAAAAAAATTCCGAACAGTTTCACCTCTCTCTTAATTCTAAAGCAATTGTTTTGTACACAATAATATACTTTCTGGGTTTAGCGATCTGGGGCCATCTTTGCCCTCTTTTTTTTAGATCAACTTAACTAAAAAAACAACATAAAAATCATTTTTTATGATTTAAAAGGGGATTAGTCTAAGTTTGGGATGTTTTGGGTAAGGTTTGAGAAGATTGGGGGTAAGAAATTTTTAATTAAATTTTAAAGGGATCCCGAACAACTGATACAGGGTGAATAAATTTTTTTATCTAAAAAAATCTAAAAAAAAAAACACCAAAAAAAAAAAAAAAAAAAAATCTCGCCCCTTTGCAAACATTCGCACACAATTTAAAGGATGTTATACTCAGTACAAACCGACCCCACTTTACAATTAATGGACCAATTAGCTGCTGGGAAAGTTCAAAAAATAAAAAACCATTGTTTTGATAAAATTTTCATATTATTTGTAATCAAACAAAAAAAATACTTATTTCTCATGTTTTTATGAGAAAAATTTGGGTAATTTTTGGGAAAGGTGGGGTAGTTTTGGGGTAAGGTTTGGGGTAGTTTTGGGGTAAGATTGGGTAGATTTGGGTATTTCGTGCTGCGCATTAAAGTATAATCTACTTTCACAAAAAAATTTTTAAAATAAAAAAATTATCTTTTTTTTATCTTCTGAGGAAAGAAACACAGATTGTTTTGTTAATTAAAACCCGGGAAATTTAAAAATTTTTTTTACAGATTTGTTAATAAATACCCTATGCGTATTAGACTCAGAAGGTAAGTGACCCCATCAACCAACCCCAGGAATTTCAGAGGGGCGGGGGGCTAAATACCAAAAAATGTGGGAAAGGAAAAACCAAAGGGGCTAAAAAGGGTTAATTTCCTTGGATTTGATTCCAGCAAAATCCCCTGAAAATTTTTTAATTTTAAAGAAAATTAAATGTGTTGCTGGGGTTATATTCTCATTTAGTATGGTTTTTAATTTAGTTTAAGTTTAAACCTTTTACCTCATTTGGAAAAAATTTCCTTAAAAACTTAACAATCCCTCTCGAGGGTTCCGGTTGGACCAGTACTTTGCGCCGGGGAAGGTCACAAAAATTTTTTTGCCTCAAAGGGGGTTTGAACCCCAACTTGGGTTCCGTAATCAGTACTTACCACGGGGCCCACACCCCCTTTGGTCTGGGAATTTTAGAGGGGTTTTTTTTATTAAATTTGGAATGACTAAACTGCTTAACCAAATTAAAATTTTTCAGGCGTGCTTTTTGGAATAATTTTAAAAATATATTTTATTGTTTAACTTTTGTAAAACCAGTTAGGGTAAACATATTTTCATAAAGGATAGACTATTTCAGGAACAACGAGAAGAGCAATACTTGGGAAAAAATTTTCCCAAATGCAAACGCTATTTTTCTTAAATTTAAATGCTGTCATCGGATTCTAATTCATTCTGTACCCCATGTAAGATTTCCTCAAAAATTCTCTGTGGCGTGTTGTGAATCTGTTTTCCCCTGTTGAAACTACCAAATCTTTTTAAATAAATTTGTGAAATTTCTTGAGACTTTAAAAGTATAGGGATTCCAAGACGGGGTTGGGCCCCGGGTCCGGGATAATGTGAATCATCCCCCTTGTCACAGTTTGATATTATAGTGTTCCACACTACATCTTCTCTATAGAGACGGGGTCCGCAAATGACTGAAAAACATTAATGGAACGTTAAACAAAACCAGACAAGAAAGACGACAGATTAAAAAAGGGTAATAATGAAAAAGAAAAAATCAAAAGGGTTTTTAATGAAATTTGTAAAAGCAATTAAAATTACATACACTCAAAGAAAAAAACAAAATACATCAATAAAATAAGAAACTTTCTCAGGCATAACCCCCATTCACTTAATTACCCTACTATCAAAAATTGAATTTAAAACCCAATTTTTAATTAAAAAAAAGATAAAAAAATCGATTTACAGTTTTTATGTCAAACATTAATGTTTTCAAAAAAATTTTTAATTGTTTGAGGGTTATACAAGTTTTTATAAATACATGTTTTTTAAAATGTTTTCATCAAACAACCGAAAAAACAAGATACATTTAAAAAAATTTTAAATTTTAGCTTTTAACTGATTAATTTTAGAACAGTAAATTAAACTTAAGATAAAAATTTTTATGAAAATTATCCGCCTCTCTGAACTAATTTTATGGGCCCATTTCTTTGGGTTTGATTTTTGGGGAAAAGGAATTTTTTGTCTGTAAATTTTTCGTCTGTTGAAAAAACCAAATCAATTTTTGAATTTTTGACACTGTTTTGCCTAAAAAATTGAGGCTTTGGAAAGAATAATTTTAAAATATTTTTAAAAAAATTGAGGCTGACTGGGGCACTTTTTCCACTTTTAAAACTTGGAATTAAAAAGATGGTAGAATACACGTTTTAAAGAATAAAACAACAACATATTTTTTCCCCTACGACAGAAATATTCCCTTTTCTAAAAAATGAATTAAAATTCTTTTTAGCTCACCACCAAAGGAAAGGGTGAGCTTTTGTGATGCCCTTCTCCGCGCGTGCGTCGTCAAAAAATTTGCTTTAAACAAACATCCCTCAAAACCGCTGGACAAATTAATGAAATTTGGCGGGAATTTCCCTTTGGGGTGAGGCTCTACAAAATTTGCTAAAAAAAGTTATCCAAAAAACCTTTTGGTTGCCAGGCTACAAAAAGAAAAATAATTTAAAAAAAACCCTTTAAAAATCATCTCCTTCAAAACTACTGCCAGTTTTCAAAAAAAATTTGGGGTACAGTTTTCCTTGGGTAACCTTACCAAAGTTGCTAAAATTTATTCCGATCCGTAAAAAAAGGCCGCCGGGGGCGGGTTTTATTTCCCTTATATGTATTAGAAAACCCTTAAAAACAACATCTCCTCTGAAACCACGGGACAAATTTGTTTAAACTTGGGGGGGAGACCCTTTGGGTCAACCTACACAAAAGTTTTAAAATAAACTTGATCCTTAAATTTGGTTGCCAGGCAACAAAAAAAAAAAAAAAATAAAATTTGAAAAAATCATCTTTTCAAAACTCGGCCGTTTTTAAAAATTAAAATTTGGGTACAGATGTTCCTTGGATCCCTCCAAAGTTGCAAAAATTTATTCCGATTTTAAAAAAAAATGGCCGCGGGGGCGGGGCTTATTTGCCTTAAGGATAGGGAAAACTTTTAATCAACTTTTCCTCTGAAACCATGGCAGAATTTGTTTAAATTTGGGGCGGGAATTTACCCTTTGGGGTAAACCCCTTCACAAAATTCCTAAAAAAACTAAAATAAAAATCATTTTTTCAAATACGGGCCCAGTTTTTTAAAATAAATTGGTACAGATTTTCCCTTGGGGTCAACCTATTTACCATGAGCGTTTTGGGGCCCATCAGGGGCCCTTTTTTGTCCCCAAATATCGCCAATTGTGTTATACTTATTACAAAAGCCACTGTTAATCATGGCTTGTCCCTTTGATGAACCCGATTTTAAACTTGGGTATACCTGTGTTACAACACACCGCAAGGTTTGTCGGCAAAACAAAGGATCCGAAAGTTGAGGCTGGGGAAAACGTATGGGGTAAAACTTTTCCCAAAAAAGCAAAGCGGGCACGTCTGAAAGGGCAGGGGCGGAGATCAAAGCAGCGGGGCTATATCAAAGGCGGCGGGGCGGGTGCCCCCTTTTTCGCCTACTGGGCACTGGAATAAAAAGCTCCTTTACCCTCATTTTTGGTACAAATTATTGTGGGGTTGGGTGAAATGAAATTGATTTAATAGCCCAATTTTCTCAATGAAAGGGGAGGTTTTTTTATAGCAGTAATGTAACACTTAAAAATATACTAAATTTTATTCAAATATGAACATAACTTTTTTGCAAAATACATTATACCTTTCTTTAAAACTTTTTTTTTTCATATACAATAGAGAAAAATAAAAATAGGAAAATAGTTTCTACATAAGGGAAAGGGTCTCAAAAAAAAGTTAGGTTTAGAGCATGGATGAGGGGGTTTTTTTTTTAGCGATTCGAATTTTATGTACATCACTCGGGGATTTTCCCCATTTGTTCAAAAAGCCCCTGGGCCCAAATTGGGCCCCATCCCGGGGTCATGTGATTTACAAAGAAAAACGAAAAAATTTCCCCTTGACAAAAAACCAAAAAGGCACAAGTTTGAGATCACAAAAAACCCTTTGAAAGATTATTCAAATCAGCCCAGGACCACGTTTTCACATAGACCATGAAAAAAAAAAAAAAAACTTCTTGTCAAAAACCAAAGGGCCTGAGTTTACTATTTGGTGTGTACATCATCTATGGATCTCTCCCAAATTTTGTTCTTTTTATGTCCATATCCCTTCTGCCTTCATAGGACATTATTTCCAATAAAAAAAAAATTTGGGTTTTGGTACATTGTCTAAAACCCTCTACAAGTTTTTTCAATTTTAACCCGGGGGTCACAATTTGCCCCCCAAAATGGATTTTTTATTTTATATATCTCTTGGGGTTAACCCTTAAAAATTTAAAAACGTAAGTTTTAAAAAGATCTGAAATCAAATTGACTTTCCCATGAATAAAATTATATGTACATAAATAAATGAATTTTTCAGGTAAGAATTTCAGGACCATTTTATTTTTGGGCCTCTTGTTTAAAAATCAAACACATGTGCCGCTTAATCAAAAGGACCGTTGAATGTTTTTTGTAAATCCGTGATACTTAAAAGTCAGAACCCCTTTGCCCCAAAAAACCTCATACATAGCAAAAATATTTCATAACCCATGTACATGAATGCCCTTTCACTTTGGGTCTTTTGCTTAAAGGTCTCAACATGACTGTAACTTTTTGTCCCAAAAAACCCTCACCTTAAAAACTTTTACTAATCACAAAGGGGCTAATGAATCATGAACTTTTTCCTGAGGGCATTTGATCAAGGGCAAAGGCCCAAAAAATTTCTTTTTTCCCGTAACTCAAAATTTGTACAAAAACTTTCCCTCTTACAAAATCAAACTTAAGAAAAAAACTAGAACTTTTTTGATTTAAATTTAAATATTTTTTTAAAAAAGACTTTAAAATGAATTTTTTTATTCAGTAATAAATTTCCCTTTGTTATTTAAGTATGCCCCCCTTTAAAAAACTTTTTGAAAATATTTTTTTCTGCTCTTTATTTTATTAAATACTATTGAATTTGGGAATTGTGTATATCCTTGGACATCATGATGGGTTTTAAATTTTTAAATTTTAAATTTATTGCTGTTCTTTTCTGCGATACATTTAATTAAAAGTGTATAGGTTTTATTGTTTTTTTCCCCCCCCTTACTGTTCACACTGAAGAATGCTGGGCCCCCCGTTCCTCAAACTTCATAGGGGGATTTGGGATGCCCCTACTGTTTTGAGTCACTTGGGCAAAGGTCAAGGTCACAAGACCTTAATTGAAAATAGTTTCAAAACAAAACCCGGGAAAAAAAATTGGGCCAACTTCCTCAATTTCATAGGGGATTGGGCTGACAGAGTGACCCCATGATTTTGGGGTCACTTGGTCAAATTAAGTTCACGAAACCCGAATTGAAAATTGTTTCCCAAACAAAAAAACCGGGGAAATTTTGAAACTTCTAGGTGAAATTTTAGGACAAGGAAAAGTCTATGTTGGGGGATCGTTGGGGGGGGTTTTGTTTCGTTCCAACAAATTTTTGACTTAAAAAAGTAATATTTTATTTTAGGGTTTTTAAACATTTCTATTTGTTTTTTTAAATATGCCCCCCCTTTTCAACTTTTTGAATAATTATTTTTTTTTAAAATTTTTGTTGATTTTGTTTTAACTGCGCAACATTTAATACCACTGGGATTTTTTATATCCCTGAATCTGATTGGTTTAATTTTAATTTAATATTTTTGAATTAGGCTTTACTGTTTTTTTTTCCCCCCCCCCCCCCTCACTGGTCAAGACTGTCCTGACATGGTTTCTTTCGGAAAACACTTTTTTGGGGTATTCATCACTTTAAGTTTTGAACATACATAGCATTCATAAAACAAAATTTCCCGCCTCGACATACAAAAGTCTAAAAAAACAGGATAATGTGGTGGTGGGTATCATGCCACATTTTATGGGGTTATACTAATGTATTTTTTCTCAATAACATTTTCCCAAATGACGAAAAAATGTCGGTGGGGGTTAAACCCAAAAAACAAAAAAACAAATCACCACCAAAATAAAGATTTCCTTGTGGGGGTAGGCATTTGGTATAATATTAATGTCCAGCTCTAATTTTAAGTGTACTTCCATATTCAAAAAACGTAACAAATTTTTTAATAGACAAATTTAATTTCACATAGCATAAAAAGGGAAATTTCCATAACTCGGGCTGCGTAAAAAAATAAAAGTTTTAAAATAACCCAAGGGGAAAAATGGAAAAACAAAATATATTCAATATTTGTTCTAGGGGAAGGAGAGGGTAACCATGAAGCCTTTGACATTAGAGATCGTACCCCCCAGCCCAGTAAGGGGCCAATCCCCTTTAAATGGGTCCGGGGGGGCTTGGCCTCAAATAACAAAAAAAGGAATAGAATCATTTATTTATATGAAGCTAGAGTTTTCACTCCTCACTGTTTTAAAAAAAAATTGCCAACCACCCAAAACTTGGCCACTTACAATAGACAACTTTCTGCCTCTCAACTCAGCATGTTCAAGAAGGTCCACCTCATCGTTCCAGAGGACCCAAAAAGCACGCGAAGATTCGTCCCTCAGTGTAGTGGGGAAATTTATTTTCACATATGTCAGAACACATTTCAAGGGCCCCCTTTGAAAAAAATTTAGACATCTCCCGTGGTAAAGACCCCTGGAGGGGTGAAGAAATTTTTGCCCCCAAAACAGGGGGTTACAAAATTTAAAACGCCACAAACCCAAAAGGGGACGGTAAACATTGGGGTTAATAGAAGAAAAATTACACACGACACAACTTAAAAGTCACGGGGTTTTTATGGTCCAAAATTTTTATAAAGGAACAAAATGTTATTTTTTTTGTGAAGATTTTATATATATTTGTGTTGAAAATTTGTATACTCAAAGGATTTAAGATTTAGTGATTGCTGCCAGTTTTTTTTATGTTTTTAGGTTGAAAAGGGGTTTTGCTTGCCCAGAAAAGCTGGGTCTCGTTCTTTCCCCTTTTTTATCCACCCCCCTAATTGTCTCAAACGATTTTTCGCTGAATGTTGGTATTATTCTGTTGTATGTTACCAAATGTGTCAATGTCAGTGAACACAACGTCATGTTGGGTTATTATATATGATTAAATTGCATGCAATAAGCATTTATGCAAAAATTGAAACATTTTCCAAGCAGATTATTTGAGGGGGGTCCCCTCCATTTTGCAGCAAAAGCAAATCGGAAGATTTGGGTTCAAATATTTTATTAAAGGGGCTTTTATAACCCTTTCCTGGCAACATGGTTCGTCAAGAGCCCGGGGTTTAAATCCGGCATCATAGACTGAAAATACTGTCGTACGACGTTAAACCAAAAATCAATCCAGACCCGAGAAAGATTTAAAAAAAGTTTAAAGAAATAGACTCCAAAAAAATTAATAGAAATATAAAATAAAAATGTAGTTTATTGTTTTAATTTACTGACTGGTTTCAGTGTAACATCGAAATTTTATTATTGTTATATTTCTGACTGGTTTCATGTAATCATCAGAACTATGTATTATTGTTAATTACGACGGTTTTAGTTAGAATCAGAATATGTAGTTATTTTTAAAATTTCTGATGGTTTTAGTGGAGATCATCTAGAACTTGTAGTTATTTTTAGTTTTACGACTGGTTCAGTGGGATCATCTAGAACATGTAGTTTTTGTTAGTATTTCGACTGGTTTCATGAATCATCAAATATGTAGTTATTGTATATTACTGACTGGTTTTGTGAGATCACAAAACTATGTATTTTTGTTATTTTCTGACTGTTTCAGTGTTAAACACTAAACATGCATTTTTGTTTTATTACGACTGGGTTTTTTTTGTAGATCATCTAAAATATCGTTTTGTTGAAAAACGATGGTTTCAGTGTAGATACTAGAAAAAATGCAGTTATTGTTTTATTACGACTGGTTTCAGTGTAATCTCTAGAATAGAGTTATTTTTATAAATTTTGATGTTTTCAGTGTAATCTCAGAAATACAATTTTTCACAATCCCGCCATCCCGACAGATGATGGCTACAACCTCTCAATGTCATGAAGGCAACACTGCCCGGTACGCGTCCGCTGAACGATGATAGATCTAAGTTGGCTTTAACAAAACTGACACAGGTAAGCTGTGGGGTTTTCTTTTTAAAGTCCCTTTCATCTTTTCCCAGCTGTGTTTTATCCAACATAAACAATGAAAACGCCCAAGAATATAAAGGCATTGAAAATTGGGGTTCTTTGGTAGAAAAAAAAGATTGGAAAACCAAAAAAAAGAAATTTACAAAAACAAGCCACTTAAAGCTTTGACTTTTCATTTAAAGTTTTATTCATCTTAACGCAGCATTTGACTCTCAGTCCCCTGATTTACTGTGTCAGATAACAAGCATTATTTAGCGTAAATCATGTTTAATTAATGCTAAAACAGAAACTTTAAAATAAAACAGTTACTATTCATTACTTAAAACGTTTCAGCCAAAATTTTTCAAAACTTTAAAAGAGAGGTTTTGACTATTTTAATAAACCCCATTAAATTTTTGTTCAAAGGTCAAAAGGGAAAAACCCAGTGTAGTTTCCCAAATTGATTTATTTTGACCACATTCTTTAAACTTAATAAGGAATTTTGGGCATGGCAATAATGAAACCCCCCCTTTTTTTGGGGCACAATCAAAAGGGCAAGGACCTTTTGACCCTTTTTGTGAAAAATTTTTTCTTATTACAGTGAACCCCCGTCCTCGTTTTAAACTTGAAAGGATTTTGGGCATCACTAGATGAGGATACCTATACATTTGGGTCCTAGGTCAAAAGTCAGTGTCGCGTGACTTTTAATGTGAAAATTAAATTTGATTGACAAAATTTTAGAATGTTTTAATCCCTGTAAATGCCTTCCCATGAATTTGGGGTTGGGACTGACAGAAATACCATCATTTTTTTCGGGTCACTAGGTTAAATATCAAAGGGGCTAACCATGATTATAGAAAGGAATCTACTTATAACTTGAAAATACTTGGACCAGGTTTTTCAACCAATAGGGTTTTGGATCATAAATAAAACTGTAATAGATTTCCCCCTTTAGATTTGGGGTATAAGGGCAAAAGGGCAAGGTAAAAAAAAAAATTGAAATTTTAAATCTTTCCCAATTTATACTTAAGAATGCTTTTAAACCACATTCCTCAACGTATTTTTATGTCTCTGACCCCTTTCGCTTTAAGACAATGGGCAAAGGCACCTAAATATCTTAACCTATTTGTTTTTAGTGAATTTTTATTGGCGAATTAATATATTTGTTTCTTTTTGCCTTTCTTTTTACTGACACAAAAAGGAAAATTTGTCATACAACATTCTTTTTTTTGTTTTCTGTTTACAACGTGTAACCTCGACCACAACAATTGAAAAAAAAAATATATTTAATAAATTAGGGGGTGTAACGAAAAACCGTATATTGCAATATGCCTTGAAAGGGATCGTTCGCGATACGGAAAAAGGGGACCCGGGTTTTTTGTATCGCCCGAAAAACTGCAGAACCAACTTTATTTTAGATAAAAAATTAATTTTAACGTGAAAAAAAACACCCCAAGTCGGGACGGCCCTTGTTGTTTTCCAAACTCCTCGCATGGGTTTTCCCGATAGTATTAGAGAGCCTCTGTGTTGACGTTTGAATTCCGGTTCCTATTTGCAAAGTTCAGGATAGAACTTTTATGCATAAAATCCTGCTTAAGTTTATATTATACTATTCTTATAATCAACGAATTTGATTTAAACAAACAAGCATAAAACATACAGTAAGATTATTTTATTTCTTCGCCTTGATTAAAAGACAAACAAACACACTATCAAAAATTCATAGGCGCCGGTAAATAAACCACGCTGTATCTAAGCGTCTAAAGCGTCTACCAATGATTTTCCCGCAAAAATGTCAAAAGATGATGCCTACGAATATGTGGCGAATCGGAAAGCCAAAAGCAAGGTATGGGAGAATTTCGTCTCAAAAGGCATCGAAAAAATGGGCGACATTGAAACAAACATAGCTTTTTGCAAAAACTGTACAACTGAAGTTAAATACAGCGGCGGTACGACGAATCTAGCCACGCACTTGGAACGGCATCACAAAAATCGCGATGACATTGAGTGTCCGACATTGCACCCACCGCTTCATCAACAAAAATATGCAGTAAGAGGATGTTAAGTCCTAATAAGTAGTGACAAAGACAGATTTTCAAGAAGCCTTGTTGCCTTAGTTATATTTTTACTTGTTTTTATATGCCCATCTTAAGATGGGGCATATTATGTGAACACTCACAGCGGGCGGGCGTGCGGGCAGGCGTGGAACATTTGTTGTCCGGGCTCTAACTTCAATCCCGTTTGCCCAATCCTTTTCAAACTTTCCACACATGTGCATGGCCATAATATCTCAAATGAGTTTGATATCCAGCATTATCACGTGAATGACTTAGAAGTTATGGCCCTTGACGTACACAAAATACTTGAAATTGTGATTGTCCGGGCTCTAACTTCAATACCGTTAGTCCAATCCTTTTCAAACTTTTCACACATGTGCATGGCCATAATATCGCGGATGAGTTCGATATCCAGCATTATCGCCTGAATGACTTACAAGTTATGGCCCTTGACGTACACAAAATACTTGAAATTGTGATTGTCCAGGCTCTAACTTCAGTACTGTTAGCCCAATCCTTTTCAAACTTTTCACACATGTGCATGGCCATAATATCACGGATGAGTTCGATATCCAGCATTATCGCGTGAAAGACTTAAAAGTTATGGACCTTGACGTACACAAAATACTTGAAATTGTGATTGTCCGGGCTCTAACTTCAATACCGTTTGCCCAATCCTTTTCAAAACTTTCCACACATGTGCATGACCATAATATCGCGGATGAGTTCAATATCCAGCATTATCGCGTGAATGACTTAGAAGTTATGGCCCTTGATGTACACAAAATACTTGATATTGTGATTGTCTGGGCTCTAACTTCAATATTGTTTGCCAAATACTCTTCAAACTTTCCACACATGTGCATTGCCATAATATCTTGGCTGAGTTCGATATCCAGCATTATCATGTGAATGACTTTGAGTTATGGCCCTTGAGTACACAACAAATTAAAC
>CM037778.1:88130353-88180353 GCA_021229015.1 Solen grandis
TATACTTTTTTGTCGAAACATTGTAATTTTCATGTTGCTTGGCCATTGGCAACAAATATAAATTAACTCTTGAATTAGGTCGGAATAATAATAATAATAATAATAATAATAATAACTAGATTTCATTCGTTGATACGAATGATAGGACTTTCTGCTCCATTTGGCAAACACTTAAAGCAAAAAACGTAAAAAGATATGAAATTCCTGCCTGAACTTGCTTTTTTTTGGCCATAATTTCAATAAACTTTGAAAAATAAACCGTTTAACTTGGAGGATATTGCAAAAGTAACTGAAAATCATTTTTTTTATATCGATTTCAATTAATTTGGGCTTTTTCTACAATCTATGTAGCAAATCAAATTGCTTACAATTCGATTTTCACATGACTCGTTCTACCTTAGATGTTTTCAAGATATAAGTAATGATTGAACTTAACATTTTTCCGGAAATGGAAGTGATATTATTTCATAGGATCACATGGTGCACCTTCAGTAAAAATTGATGCAAATCAAACATAAAATAAGGCCTACAGGTCTTAAAAAACGTTTAATTTTAACAAAATTAACGTTGACCTTATAAGGTCACATGACGTCATATGACGTCGTCCATCTTTTCAGAATGTAAAGAAGACTTGGAGACCTATATTCAGTCCAATATTAGCTTTCTATCTTATCTAGAATTGATTTTATACGTATCTGAACTGAAATTTGACATCAGTGCTTCTAATATGGATTAACCATAAAATCATTGCTTTTTCAAATTTGGTAAAACGGAGACCAGTTGGCACATCTAAAGCGTAACATACAAATTCTGTGAAATTTTGATGAAAATCCATCCTGAAATAATGGCTGTAGACCGCGTACAAACTTGTGTAGACAACGTCAAGTTTGATGTCATATGACGTCATAGGCATAAGAAAATCAATGAAATGAAATATTAAGTATCTAAAATATACCAAATAAATTTTTCATGCCCCTTGGAACTTTTCAACATATAGAAATTAACGCGTAGATATCAAACATTCTTTTTGACCTTATAACGTCTTATGACGTTAAATGACATTAATCCTCACATAATAGAAATAAGTCTTAAAGACTAAAATTCAGTCAAAATATCAAGTTTCTAACTCATCTGGAAGCGATTTTATGTGTATTTGAAATTTGACGTCAATGGTTCGAAACTTGGATTCGCAATAGAACCATTGCCTTTTCGAATTAGGAAAAATGGACCCGGGATACACAACTAGAGAGTAACATATACAATCTGTGAAACTTTGATGAAAATCGGTCCAATAATAATGGCTGTACACTGCGTAAAACATTTTTAGACGACGTCAAGTTTGACGTCAAAACACGTCATAGTCAAATGAAAATTATTGAATGCAAAATGTTTTATCTGAAGAATATGCTATTAAATTTTCAAGTGCTTGGACGTTTTCAACATATAAAAATTAACGCGTAAAATTTAGAAATTTCTTTTCACCTCATGACGTCATATGACGTCATATGACATTCATCTTCTGAGAATTTAAAGAAAATCTAGAGACTTATATTCTGTCCAAATATCATCTTTCAAGCTTATCTGTAAGCGATTTCATACGCATTTGAAATTTAACGTCGATGGTTCGAATCTTGGATTCGCCATAGAACCATTGCCTTTTCGAAATTTGAAAAACGGACATCGGGATGCACAACTAGAGCCTAACATACACATTCTGTGAAATTTTGATGAAAATCGGTTGAGAAATAATGGCACTACATTTGTCTCAAGTAGATATTGTCTCCAAAAGACTTAAATACTGTCGGTGGGACGTTAAACCTAATAAACTGTACTTGTAATTTAGTATTTATTTAGCATCTTTTTCTTTCCTTGGGAGTCCGTTTGGATCGAGCTGGTAATCATCCCTTTGCAAAAAAAAAAATAATTCCGAAACTCCTCATTCTTATGTAAATGTTTATCTATAAACATGATTATTTAAGCAACTTCACTAAATGTTTACAAAAGACGTCAACATTGAAATTTTGATTAGATGGAAATAGCGGGCAAACTCTAAACAAAGTTACTCCATTTGGCCCTTTTAGCTAACGGACAAATTAGCTTGCAGCGTCTTGAACGGATGACATGTTTCAAACGTCTACACTTATACACGCCCATTGTATCTCAAGCTGGCAATAAAATTACAATGTATTATAACATATATTTTCACATAGCTTATCATTTGCCATAAATTTGGAATATAGCTTGTACAGCATTTGTCGAAATTGCAATGTTTCAACAACGGTCTAAATGACATGTGTCAAAACGCTCAAAGGATTAAGGGTAACGCAATGCTGCACCTGATATGTATAAGTAACGTAAATAAAATGATTTGACACAACATTAAATCATTGTCAACACTTGTTAAGTCTGTTTGTTTGTTAGTTTGTTGGGTTTAACGTCCCAGCGACAGTATTTCAGTCATTTGGAGACGATGTCTACTTCATGCGGGTATAGTGCTGCCACATTGCCGTATCACGCCGTAGACATGTGGCATGATACCACACCCAGTCACATCATCCTGATACCGAGCTAACCAGTCCTGCAACTACCCTTATATGCTGAGCGCCAAGCAAGGGAGCTATAACAATACCATTTTTTACGACTTTGGAGTGTCGTGGTCGGGGATCGAACCCACGACCTCCCACTCCCGAGGCGGACGCTCTAACCACTCGGCCACGGGAACGGTACGCTTGTTAAGCTAGTAATATCAATATGATATAAGTAAAAAGTTTTTTTGCAATATATTTGACAAATACATAGCTGTAAACTTATATTTTCCGAAAATGCTTCAATTAACGTGAAAGTGAAAGTAGGATATTTTTCGAAAATTCTTACAATTGGGTTTAAATTCGTATTTTTGATGGAACTTCCTTATACTTTAGTCAATTTTAAAACTCTAAGTATCAAAATAATCGTCTTAAAATTCTCTACATCTCACTTGCTTAATGTGTGCACTTATTTCGAATGAGTTTTAAGATATTAGCCGTAAAACTTTGACAACACGGCAGAATCGCTGAAATTCTTCATGTTTAAATTCTTATTTTTGATGTAACTTCCTTATACTTTGATCAATTTCAAAACTTAAGGTACCAAAATAATTGTCTGAAAATTCTCTACATTTCACATGCGTTATGTTTCGGAATATTTTCAATACTTTTTGAGATAGAAGCTCTTAAACCTCCTGAAAAAGAAAAATTCACCAAAGCTATATGCACGAATTTCGTTTTTTCCCCATTACTCCACCAATCTTTGGCCAATCATTAAACTTTAAGCATCAAAAGAACGGCGAAACATTGCTCTGCAAATAATATTCATCATCATATTTTCAAAAATCAAAGGCTTTTGAGGTATAAACAGTTAAACACACTGGGGGTTACCAAAATTTCATTTTTCCGCCATAACTCAACCGATTCAACGCCGATCATCAAAAACTAAATATCATCTGAAAGGTCTTTCTAAGCACTACAAATTATACGCATAGTGTCTCGATAGAATATTTACCGTTTTTGAGATATTTAAGGATGAAGAAAACCCCGATAATTAATATATGACCTTGACCTTTGGGATTTTCCGGAAACGGAAGTAACATGGCTCCATAAAATCTAATACTGCATCACCAGACAAAATTTCAAGCAAATCATACAAACAATAAAGCCTACAGGGCTTAAAAACCGTTACGTTTTAATGCGAAAGTTTTATAAGCATAATGACGTCATGTGACGTCATATGGCATTCATCCTTTTAGAATATAAAGAAAACCTAGAAACTAATACTCAGTCCAAATATCAGCTTTCTACCTCTTCTGGAAGCGATTTTATACGCATTTGAATTTGACGTCATTAGTTCGAATCTTGGATTCGCCATAAACCTTTGCCTTTTCGAATTTGAAAAAACGGATACCGGGATGCATAACTAGAGCCTAAGATACACATTCTGTGAAATTTTGATGAAAATCGGTCCATAAATAATGGCTGTAGATCGCGTACAAACTTTTTCACCTGACGTCAAATCTGACGTTATATGACGTCCTATGAATATGAAATTCATTGTATTCGAAAGCTCATGATTTGAAATATATGCCATAAAATTTTCATTGTTCTGAGTCAATGGCAACACCTCGAAATAAACACAAATATAAGAGGAAGAAAAAAACAACAACTAGATTTCATTCGTTGATACGAATGATAGGACTTTCTGCAACATTTTGAAATGTAAAGATTAATACCGTTAGAAAGAATATATATTATATTTCCTACCTTATATCTTTTTTTTTCGTATGGACTTCTCATGCATGAACTTTGTCGAAAATAAATAAATCTTTATTTTGATATCGCTTTCTTATAACTAATTTTAATTGTTGTTGTTGTTGTTGTTGTATTGGGGTTTACCGTCGCTGTGATAGTATTTCAATCATATAGAGACGTCCAGCTAATTACAGGTGGAGGAAGACCCCGAGTACACAGAGATACGCGGATATAACCACCGACCTACCGCAAGCCAGCTGGAAGGCTTCCTCACATGAAAAATCCGAAGTCCCTACCGGAATTTGAACCCACAGCGGTGAGGGGCTGAGAGATTCCAAGTTTAGTATTCTAGGTACCAAAATAAATGTCGTGAAAATCCCTACAATTCAATTGTAGCATATTTAGGTCTAGTTTTATAGGTTTTCAAAATATAAGCAATTAAACTTAAACCTATTAATTCTGCATATCAAAATTCTCTTTTCGTGTACAGTCGCGGGAATAAAACCGTAAATGCTACCATGCAATAGATTCGTCGACGCGTGTAGCCTCGTGAGTTAAATTTCAATAATGCTTGTACATACGATGGAGACGACTGTATTCGTTATAGTTAGTGTTTATTAAGAGAGAATTTAACAGTTAAGAAGCCAGAACGAGCGTAGCGAGTGACGGCTTCTTAACTGTTAAATTCTCTCTTAGTGTTTGAAATTATATTTTGTCCAATGAAATCATTCCATTTTTTCAAAATTTTGTCTCCGTTTAATTCATTTAATCGGCATCAACTTGTCACTAAGACTACGGTCCCACTATCACGGTACTAGTACGATGGAGGCCGATAGACCCCGATAGCAGACATCGGTATGGATCGTGTGCGAACGGGCTCACAAAACACATTTTCATATTTCTAGTCCCACATACACGTTTTAATAACAATTACTGTACGATTCAAGATGACAACTTGCCCCCGATTCAACACGATACACTTTTTAGAGCACGATGTCACCCGACAGAGTTAAGATGTATGCCGATAAAGTCCCGATCGAAACACGTTCGACACCAGGAAGGGTAACGATAGAGGGTAGAATAGCCGATTGTATCACGATTGCACTCGATAGAGTAACGAATGCCTAACGATTATACACGTTCATACCGGATTGCTTAATGATAGAGCCACGATTGCTTCCCGATCACGCACGATTGACCCCGGTAGGTGGCGAGGGCGTTTGTGTATTTATTGGCCTGGTTTTCTATTCAGAGTCAGTTCACTCTCAATCGCTGCCTTGGAAACAGCTCTTTAAACTTACCTGATTATACTTATTTGACCATTAAACTGCTTGCCTTTTTATCCGTTTTTGTTCTTCACCATGGGTCGCAAGAAGGTGATGAAGAAGTCCCGAGTGCTCAATGCCCCAACTGCCGAGGAAGCAGTTAGTCTTCGATGCTTTTCTGGTAGTGTTCTCAGCATCACTAGATTATTATTATTTTCCTGATTGCTTAGCTGTAATTGCCAGTTGAGCAGCTTGAGTCTTTTTCTTCTCTTGTTTATCAAAAGGTCCATCCTGTACCAAGTCTTGAGATAAACTGGTGCTGATCCCATATTTCAGTCCCTATTTATACCAAAATGCCAAGACCGAGAGTATTCCGTGCTGATATTGGGCTCCCATCGGGCCTCTATCGGCATTCAACGGTGTAGATCGTATCTCTATCGGCTACAACCAGTTTATCGTAACATCATCGGTAAGACTCGTATCGACTCCGTATTGACATCATGGTCTATCGTAACGCTTTCTTTAAGAGATCGGGGGTCTTCCGTGGTTTGATGTTTCCCGATTACAACACGATGGACCATGGAAGACTAACGATGTCATACGATGGATTTACGGAAGCTTTACGATGGCTTTACGATTCTGGCCGGATTCAAAAATGGGCCCGATGCAGCACGATCGAGCCCGAAAAGAAGAAGCATGTTTGTTAAAGTCGGGGCCGTATGCCGATTGATGCCGACCAATACCGACGGCCCAAGGAAGACTAACGATCGTACACGATGGAGTTACGTTTCATCGCGATGTCTTTATGATGTTTCCCGATCAAAAAAAATCAAAGGTTTTCGAGGTATAAACTGTTAAACACACTGGGGGTTTCCAAATTTTCATTTTTCCGCCATAACTCAACCAATTCAACCCCGATCATCAAAAACTAAATATCATCCGAAAGGTCTTTCTAAGCGCTACAAATTACACGCATAGTGTCTCGATAGAATATTTACCGTTTTTGAGATATTTAAGGCCGAAGAAAAAGCCGATAATTGGTAAATGACCTTGACCTTTGGGATTTGCCGGAAACGAAAGTGACATGGCTCCATAGAATCTAATACTGCATCTTCAGGCAAAATTTCAAGCAAATCATACAAAAAATGAAGCTTACAGGGCTTAAAAACCGTTAAGTTTTAACACGAAAGTTTTATTGGCATTATGACGTCATGTGACGTCATTTGGTGTTCATCTTTTCAGAATATAAAGAAGACCTAGAGATTAATATTCAGTCCAAATATCAGCTTTCTAGCTCTTCTTGAAGCGATTTTATACGCATTTGAAATTTGACGTCAATAGTTCGAATCTTGGATTCGCCATAAAACTTTTGCCTTTTCGAATTTGGTAAAATGGACACCGAAAGGCACAACAAGAGCCTAACATACACATTCTGTGAAATTTTGATGTGAATTGGTCAAGAAATAATGGCTGTAGACCGCGTACAAACTTTTTCACCTGACGTCGAATCTGACGTTATATGACGTCATATGAATATGAAATTCATTGCATCCGAAAGCTCATGTTTTGAAATATATGCCATAAAATTTTCATTGTTCTGAGTCAATGGCAACACTTCAAAATTAACACAAATATAAGAGGAAGAAAAAAGAATAATAACTAGATTTCATTCGTTGATACGAATGATAGGACTTTCTGCTACATTTGTCAAACACTTAAAGCGAAGAAGTATAAGAATATCAAATTCCTTCCTTTTTATTATTTTTGTAGGGCCATAACTTCCATAAACTTTGAAAAACTGATTAACTTGGAGGATATCTCAAAAGTAAATGAAAATCATTTTTTCAATCATTACATTTAACTTGGCCTATTTCTATAAATTATGTAACAAAACAAATTTATTGAAAATGCTTACAATTCGATTGTCTCATAATTCGGTCTAGCTTTAGAGGTTTTCAAGATGTAAGCACTGATTGAACTTAACATTTTTCCGAAAATGGAAGTGACATTGATGCACCTTCAGTAAAAATTCATGCAAATCAAACAAAAAATTAGTCCTACAGGTCATAAAAACCATTTAATATTAACAAAATTAACTTTGACCTTATACGGTCACATGACGTCATATGATGTTCATCTTCTCAGAATGTTAGGAAGACTTGTAGGCTTATATTCATCCAACTATTAGCTTTCTATCTTATCTGGAAGTGATTTTATACGTATCTGAACTGAAATTTGACGTCAATGCTTCTTATATTGGATTAGCCATAAAATCCTTGCTTTTTTCAAATTTGGAAAACGGAGACCGGTTGGCACATCTACAGCGTAATATACACATTCTGTGAAATTTTGATGAAAATTCGTCCTGAAATAATGGCTCTAGACCGCATACAAACTTGTGTAGAATTTGAAATTTGATGTCAATGGTTCGAAACTTGGATTCGCCATAGAACCATTGCCTTTTCGAATTTGGAAAACCGGACCCGGAATACACAACAAGAGCGTTACATACACAATCTGTGAAATTTTGATGAAAATCGGTCCAAAAGTAATGGCTATACACCGCGTAAAACCTTTTTGTCCTGATATCAAATCTTACGTGATGTAACGTTACATTATTATGGAAAACATGGATTGATGTATAAACTATTAAATTTCCATGGAAGTTGACAACATATATGAATTAACACGTATATATCAGAAATTATTTTTGACCTTATGACGTCATCTGACGTCAAATGACGTTTATCTTCATAGAATGTAAAGCAGACTTGAAGACTTATATACTATCCAAATATCAGATTTCTAACTCATCTGGAAGCGATTTTATACGTATATGAAATTTGATGTCAATGGTTCGAATTTTGGATCCGCCATAAAACCATTGCATTTTCGAATTTGGAAAAACGGACATCGGGATGCAAAACTAGAGTGTAACATACACATATTCTGTGAAATTTTGATGAAAATCGGCCCAGAAATAATGGCTGTAGACCGCGTACAAATATTTTAAGACGACGTTAAGTTTGACGTCAAAACACGTCATAGACAAATGAAAATTATAGAATTGCAAAATGTTCTTTCTGAAGCATTTGCTATTACATTTTCAAGGAGCTCGTACGTTTTCAACATATAAAAATTAACACGTAAACATTAGAAATTACTTTTCACCTCATGACGTCATTTGACGTCATATGACGTTCATCTTTTGAGCATGTAAATAAATTCTAGAGAATTATATACTATTCAAATATCATCTTTCTAGCTCATCTGTAAGCGATTTTATACGCATTTGAAATTTGACGTCAATGGTTCAAATCTTGGATTCGCCACAGAACCATTGCCTTTTCGAATTTTGAAAAACGGACACCGGGATGCACAACTAGAGGCTAACATATATATTCTGTGATATTTTTTTATTAAAATCGGCCCAGAAATAATGGCTGTAGACCGCGTACAAATATTTTAAGACGACGTCAAGTTTGACGTCAAAACACGTCATAGATAAATGAAAATTATAGAAATTGCAAAATGTTCTTTCTGAAGTATTTGCTATTAAATTTTCAAGGACCTCGTATGTTTTCAACATATAAAAATTAACATGTAAAGATTTAAAATTACTTTTCACCTCATGACGTCATTTGACGTCATATGACGTTCATCTTTTGAGCATGTAAATAAATCTTAGAGAATTATATACTATCCAAATATCATCTTTCTAGCTCATCTGTACGCGATTTTATACGCATTTGAAATTTAACGTCAATGGTTCGAATCTTGGATTCGCCATAGAACCATTGCCTTTTTGAATTTTGAAAAATGGACACTGGGATGCACAACTAGAGCCTAACATACATATTCTGTGAAATTTTTATTAAAATCGGCCCAGAAATAATGGCTGTAGACCGCGTACAAATATTTTAACACGACGTCAAGTTTGACGTCAAAACACGTCATAGACAAATGAAAATTATAAAATTCCAAAATGTTTCCTCTGAAGCATACAGTATTAAATTTTCAAGGTGCTCGGACGTTTTCAACATATAAAAATTAACATGTAAAACTAGAAATTACTTTTCACCTCATGACGTCTTGTGACGTCAAATGACGTTCATCTTTTGAGAATGTAAATAAATTCTAGATAATTATATTCTGTCCAAATATCATCTTTCTAGCTCACCTGTAAGCGATTTTATACGCATTTGAAATTTGACGTCAATCGTTCGAATCTTGGATTCGCCATAGAACCATTGCCTTTTCGAATTTTCGAAAAAGGACACAGGGATGCACAACTAGAGCCTAACATTCACATTCTGTGAAATTTTGATGAAAATCGGCCCAGAAATAATAGCTGTAGACCGCGTACAAACTTTTTCACCTGACGTCAAATCTGACGTTAGATGACGTCATTGAATATGAAATTCATTGCACCCGGAAGCACATGGTTAGAAATATACACCATAAAATTTTCATTGTTCTAAGTCAATCGAAATTAACACAAATGTAAGAGGAAGAAAAAAAGAATAATAAGAATAATAAAAAAACAAAACCCGGTTTAAAAAAAATACAAACCCAATAGGACTTTCTGCCTGTAGGCAGAAAGTCCTAATAAAAAACAGAACAAACCCAATAGGACTTTCTGCTTGAGGCAGAAAGCCCTAATAAAAGTTTGAAAAAAAGGCCGTTATGACAAAGGCAATATGCTTATCGGTCCTGGTGTACACCATTGCATCCTAAAATGCACCTCATTCTCTCAAATACGCATCGCAATTCACCTTTCAACACGGGCACTCTTTCCTGCGTAGGAACGTCCGGATAGAGGGTAACCGACCCAATAACCGCCTTCTTCTCTTACTTCAAATGGCTAGATTTTCATATACAAGCCCTTATCCGAAAAACATGAATATCTTCCCTGTTTGTTGACGAAATCACTTGAAATATTCAGGACTTTTTGCACCTTGTAAGCGTCGGCATTTGTACAAATTTCAACTTCATACATCAACTTGCCGATTTTATGCGAATTTTTTAATAATTCTTGCTAAAATATGCATATCGTCATAATCACGTGACTAAGCAAATATTCCTTGCAGTATACATCACTTCACTTTTAAGTTTGTTTATCCTGAAAATATCATAATAATTGACTCAAAGTTCATGAAGCTACAGCGTTTCAATTTCGTTAAATATCTAAGGCAAATATAAACACATGTAGACATGTCCAAGACTCATATAGACACGTGTAGACATGTCTAAGACTCCTATAGACACCTAAACACATCTAGACATTAGACCAATAGACACTGAAGATATTGACCTATAGACACATATAAACACATCTAGACATGTCTACGACACAGATAGACACGTGAAGACATATGTATGACTCAGATAGACACGTGAAGATATGTTTTAGACACATATAGGCATATGTGAACATGTCTAACGGAAAGGTCTGCAGGAAGACTCTCATATAAAGGCTTTACATAATACTTAGTATACAGCTGACAATAATACAAAGGTTAAGCCTAACTTACAGGACTTTGCAGGAGGCCTCTCATGTGTCATACAAAGGCCTCCAATATATTACACTTAGATAAATTAGTTGTAAGGTAGAATTGTCAGGGTTATCTTGTTATACAAAGGCCTCAAAATATAAGTGAGAAATGTTCTGAGGTAAAATGCCATAAACATTACCAGGGTGATACAAAGGCCAAGAATATATTACACTTAGAGAAATTTGTTGTAAGATAGAATTGTCAGGGTTTTCTTGCCATACAAAGGCTCGTTTTTTACATGTCTACAAGTGTCTGCGTTTAAGACATGCCTGCAATTGCTTATATGTGTTTAGACATGACTACACGTGTCTAAATAAAAATAGACATGTCTACACGTGTCTACATGTGACTTAGACATGTATACTCGTGTCTTCATGTGTCTAAGATACGTATACATGTGCTTATACGTGTCTCAGACATGTCTACATGTCTTCATATGTGTTTTTGACATGTCCATATATGTCAATATGTGTTTAAGACATATCTACACATGTCTATATGTGTCTAAGACATGTCTACACTTGTCTTTATGTATCTTAAACATGTATTCACGTGTGTATATGTGTTTAAGACCTGACCTGCCTACATATACCCATATGTCTACTTGTATATATGTGTCAAAGACATTTTTAAATGTGTCTATATGTGCCTTAGACATGTCTACACGTATCTATATGTGTCTAGATATAAATACAAGTGTCTATATATGTTGGAAACATGTCTACATATGTGTATATGTGTCTAAGACATTTCTACACTTGTCTATATGTGTTTTATGTGTCATAGACATGTGTCTACACATGTCTGGACATTGCTACATGTGTCTATATGTCTATTAGATATGTCTACACGTGTGTATGTGTTTAAGACCTGTCTACATATGTCTTTATGTGTATCAGACATGTTTATACTTGTCTATATGTGTCAAAGACAGGTTTAAACGTGTTTGTTTTTAGGTCTTGTCTGATGAATCTCTAAGAATAGTCAGTGGTACTCAGGCGGCGAGTTAAATAATGCTTATCTGAGAGTGTTGACAAATAGACATGTGAAATGCAAGCCTGTGATTAGTGCTCTGACAGGATCTGTAGATTAAGCCCAGATTTTGAATGAATATGTGTTCAGAATTACTGTAAACCCCCGTCATAAAAGCTTTATCTAATTACAAAGAAATCTCGTTCGATGAAAGCCATAAGGGCTCATCAGCATGCTTAAAAAGAAGGATGTACCCTTGTGACTTTCACTGGACAAATAATCTCACATATTTTGAAAGTTTGATTGGATTATTACTCATTATCAGAAGATAAAGATTTTAAGCTGAAAAAAAAAATAAAACATTGAATTCTGTCATTTTTAGGCCGGTAGAGCCATTTGGCATCGATCCTAACAGTATGACACAAAGCAAGTTCATGCTATATGAGGTTATGCTGGTCTTTTTTTTTGTTTTGTTTTTTGATGTCATAGATGCACTTTGATTGCCATGATGTAGTTTTGTTGTAATAATCATGCATCGTACCAAGAATATGATGTAAGAAACAAGAACCAAAAGCTAGCTTCAAGGTCATGGTCACAACAGTTGATTGTGTAAGCAGTCCTGTCTGGGCTGTATCTTCTGTAGTGTATATAGTCATGTTTTGAAATGACTTGGCACAGGGGATTTTTAGGGGAAACATAGTGTTGCGAGAACTAGTACCAGGTTTGTAGCTTGAAGATCAAGGTCACATAACTTGGTTTAGGTCATGGTCACAGTGCTCATTTGATCATCAAACATTATGGCAGGGACATCTGTGTCCTGTGGACACATTTCTAGTTATGAGTTCAATATTTACACCATTAAAAGCTCTTGAAGTTTATATATCTTGATATTTTCTTATATGGCATGTTAAAAAACAAACAAATGCAAAGTAAAGAAAAGAATGTATCATCCTTTAACAAAATAAAAAAATATAAATTTCTTTTTTGTTATAGACTTTTTTCTTGTAGATATTTTCATTTTTAAAATGATTCATAAAAGCTGTTGCATTTGATAGAGATTTCAGTAAGACAGACTGAAAAGAAAAGCACAATGTTGATTTTAAAATGATTAATATTCTCAGATGTCTGCCTGCATTAACTTATGCTATGTAAAATGGCTACAAAAATAGCGCCTTATTAGTGACTTTGACACCATGTGGATACTGTGTATTGATAACAGATGGCCTCGGTGCACTTTCGTGAGCTGGTGTTTTAAATCATTTTCGTTGACAAACCAATGCACTGTATTACGATTTTAACGAATAACGTGATTTCTAATGTAAGTCTACAGGGTTGTTTCATACGTTTTATCACACTGTTATATATTCATATCACTAGGTTATTAAACCATATTTTGTCATATCACTATCTGTTATTGTACAATAATATATGTCATACCACTCATGTATGTCATCACTTCAGTTATTGTACCACCCTACATGTCGTTTCACTTATGTATGTCATCACGTCTGTTATTGTACCACCATATATGTCGTATCACTCATGTATGTCATCACTTCTGTTATTGTACCACCATATATGTCGTATCACTCATGTATGTCATCACGTCTGTTATTGTACCACCATTAATGTCGTTACTCACTTTTATGTCATCATTTCAGTTATTGTACCTCCATATATGTCGTATCACTCATGTATGTCATCATTTCAGTTATTGTACCACCATATATGTCGTATCATTCATGTATGTCATCATTTCTGTTATTGTACCACCATATATGTCGTATCACTCATGTATGTCATCATTTCAGTTATTGTACTACCATATATGTCGAATGACTCATGTATGTCATCATTTCTGTTATTGTACCACCATATATGTCGTATCACTCATGTATGTCATCACTTCTGTTATTGTACCACCATATATGTCGTATCACTCATGTATGTCATCATTTCTAGTTATTGTACCACCATATATGTCGTATAACTCATGTATGTCATCACTTCTGTTATTGTACCACCATATATGTCGTATCACTCATGTATGTCATCTCTGTTATTACACTATATTCGTATATTGTATGTACTCATTCTGTTATTGTCCACATCTATCTCATTATATGTCATCACTTCTGTTATTGTACCACCATATATGTCGTATCACTCATGTATGTCATCACTTCTGTTATTGTACCACCATATATGTCGCATCACTCATGTATGTCATCACGTCTGTTATTGTACCACCCTATATGATGTCTCAGCCCCTCACCGTTGTGGGTTCGAAACCCGGCAGGGTCTTCGGATTTTTAATGTGAGGAAACCTTCCAGCTGGCTTGCGGTAGGTCGGTGGTTCTACCCGGGTACCTCTGTGTACTCGCGGTCTTCCTCCACCTGTAATTAGCTGGACGTCGCTATATGATTGAAATATTATCGCAGCGACGGTAAACCCCATTACAACAACAATCACCCTATATGTCGTATTCCTCATGTATGTCATCACTTCAGTTATTGTACCATCATATATGTCATATCACTCATGTATGTCATCATTTCTGTTTCTGTACCACCCTATATGTCGTATCAATAATGTATGTCATCACTTCTGTTACTGTACCACCCTATATGTCGTATCAATAATGTATGTCATCACTTCTGTTAGAATGCCACCATATATTTCGTATCACTCATGGATGTCATCACATCCGTTATTGCACCACCGTATATGTCGTATCATTCATTTATGTCATCACTTCTGTGACAGTACCACCATGTATGTCGTATCACTCATGCATGTCATCACATATGTTATTGCAACTCCATATATGTCGTATCACCCATGTTTGTCATCAGTTCTGTTATTGTATCACAATAAATGTCGTATCGCACTTGTACGTTATACTTTCTTTTATTGTACCACAATATATGTTGTATCACTTATGTACGTCATCACTTCTATTACAGTACCACCATGTATGTCGTATCACTCATGTATGTCATCACATCTGTTACAGTACCACCATATATGTCGTATCACTTATGTATGTCATCATTTCAGTTATTGTACCACCCTATATGTCGTATCACTCATGTATGTCATCGTTTCTGTTATTGTACCACCCTATATGTCGTATCACTTATGTATGTCATCATTTCTGTTTCTGTACCACCCTATATGTCGTATCATTCCTGTATGTAATCACTTCTGTTAGAATGCCACCATATCTTTCGTATCACTCATGGATGTCATCACATCTGTTTAAGTACCACCATAAATGTCGATTCACTCATGGATGTCATCACTTCTGCTATTGCACCACCATATAGTCGTATCACTCATGTATGTCATCACATCTGTTAAAGTACCACCATAAATGTCGTATCATTCATTTATGTCATCACTTCTGTTATTGTACCACCATATATGTCGTATCACTCATGTATGTCATCACTTCTGTTATTGAACCGCCCTATATGTCGCATCACTCATGTATGTCATCACTTCTGTTATTGTACCACCCTATATGGTATCTCAGCCCCCTCACCGTTTCGGGTTCGAAACCCGGTAGGGTCTTCGGATTTTTCATGCGAGGAAGCCTTCCAGCTGGCTTGCGGTAGGTCGGTGGTTCTTCCCGGGTACCTCTGTGTAGTCGGGGTCTTCCTCCACCTGTAATTAGCTGGACGTCGCTATATGATTGAAATACTATCGCAGCGACGGTAAACTCCATTACAACAACAACCACCCTATATGTCGTATTACTCATATATGTCATCACTTCAGTTATTGTACCATCATATATGTCATATCACTCATGTATGTCATCATTTTTGTTATTGTACCACCATATATGTCGTATCACTCATGTAATCATCACTTCTGTTATTGTACCACCATATATGTCGTATCACTTATGTATGTCATCACTTCTGTTATTGTACCACCATGTATGTCGTATCACTTATGTACGTCAACATTTCTGTTATAGTACCACCATATATGTCGTATCACCCATGTATGTAATCACTTCTGTTAGAATGCCACCATATATTTCGTATCACTCATGGATGTCATCACATCTGTTAAAGTACCACTATAAATGTCGTATCACCCATGTTTGTCATCACTTCTGTTATTTTATCACAATAAATGTCTATCACTTGTAGTTATATTACCACCATGTATGTCGTATCACTTATGTACGTCATCATTTCTGTTACAGTACCACCATGTATGTCGTATCACTCATGTATGTCATCACATCTATTACAGTACCACCATATATGTCGTATCACTTATGTTTGTCTTCATTTCTGTTTTTTTTCAACCATATATGTCGTATCACTTATGTATGTCATCACTTCTGTTATTGTACCGCCCTATATGTCGCATCACTCATGTATGTCATCATTTCTGTTATTGTACCGCCCTATATGTCGCATCACTCATGTATGTCATCATTTCTGTTATTGTACCGCCTATATGTCGCATCACTCATGTATGTCATCACGTCTGTTATTGTACCACCATATATGTCGCATCACTCATGTATGTCATCATTTCTGTTATTGAACCGCCCTATATGTCGCATCACTCATGTATGTCATCACGTCTGTTATTGTACCACCCTATATGATCTCTCAGCCCCTCACCATTGTGGGTTCGAAACCCGGTAGGGTCTTCGGATTTTTCATGTGAGGAAGCCTTCCAGCTGGCTTGCGGTAGGTCGGTGGTTTTACCCGGGTACCTCTGTGTACTCGGGGTCTTCCTCCACCTGTAAGTAGCTGGACGTCGCTATATGATTGAAATACTATCGCAGCGACGGTAAACCCCAATACAACAACAACCACCCTATATATCGTATTACTCATGTATGTCATCACTTCAGTTATTGTACCATCATATTTGTCATATCACTCATGTATGTCATCATTTCAGTTATTGTACCACCATATATGTCGTATCACTCATGTATGTCATCATTTCTGTTACTGTACCACCCTATATGTCGTATCAATAATGTATGTCATCACATCTGTTAGAATGCCATCATATATTTCATATCACTCATGGATGCCATCACATCTGTTAAAGTACCACCATAAATGTCGTATCACTCTTAGATGTCATCACTTCTGTTATTGCACCACCATATATGTCGTATCACTCATGTATGTCATCACATCTGCTAAAGTACCACCATGTATGTCGTATCACTCATGTATGTCATCACATCTGTTATAGTACCACCATATATGTCGTATCACTTATGTATGTGTTCACTTCTGTTATGTTTCCACCATATATGTCGTATCACTTATGTATGTCATCACTTCTGTTTTTTTACCACCATATATTACATATTATCTTCATCATATTGTTTCGTATTCATATTTCTTATTTCAAAGTTGCATTGTCAACTTTTATGGAAAAATTGCTAAATTCTGATTGTCTGTTACAAACGTATGATAATGCGCTTAAATGGCTTCTTAAGTGAAAAAATGTTTGGACAAAAACAATACTGTATGCATTTTGTAAACCTTAGACAACTGTTATTTGGGGAATTTCCTTTCTTCTTATTTTTTTATTGTGAGTATACTTAGAGGTATCTAATTGGTCTTGTCGCATAACCCCTGACATATCACAATTATTTTTCAATTGTCTTGTTAACTACAACTTATGTAATTCTTTGTGGTTGCGTACAAGTCTACTCTAGTTAGTATTGTTTGTATCATGCTGATTCTTTTTTTCACAGCCACACTAGTCTTACGGATGCTCTTTTGATGTGATGTTAGCACTGGTACTCCAACATAAGTACATTAATCCTGTAAAATCAATTTATATTTCTTTCACATTGGGGCAATATCTTCAAAACAAAAATGAATATATTTGAATAAAAATCATCAAGCAGTTTCTTGTGTTCCTTTTTTAATTTAATCCAATATGTTTGATTCAGATATCCGTCAATGTTTACATTTATTACCATATTTGGTTGTAAATGTTCCGTAAGAATTTGAAAAGTTCAACACAATCAACAAAGCTTTCTGGGATTCTTTTATTATGCTGCAGGATAAGGTTGAATCATTACTGTCTGTGTTGGCACATATCTGTCTGAATGATACTATGTCGGCCTCATCAGCAGGGAAGCCATAATCTACAGCAACTGTCAGAAAATTGTTATTCATTAGAACTTTAAACTGAACAAAACAATTATTTGCAATTCCAGTTCCTTCAGCGTTTTAATTAATATGCATTTTAACTAAGATGAATTGTTTTAATACACGTAATATCAACTCATCGTTCATATAAAGAAAACACTGGATTTCTAAGTAGGAATAACCGGCCGTAGAATACGTTCTTACTTGATTATCCATCATAAACCGGTGTTATTAGCCACTTTGCTCACGGTGCAGCGATAAAAATGCAACGATATTTTAAGTGACCGTCGTATCGTAGCGTCGTGATCTCGTATCGTACCGTCGCGATGTCGTATCGCAGCGTCGTGATTTCGTGTCGTAACGCCGTGGTCTCGTATCGTACCGTCGTGATCTCCTATCGTGCCGTCGTGTGTCTACCTCTTAGCTACAACCAATACGAGATCACGACATTACTTTACGAGACCACGACAGTACGATACGAGATCACGACGGAACGATACGAACACGACGGAAATACGACACGACGGTATGATATGAAATTCACTTGAAACGTCGTCGTCGCATGTATAAGTCGACGCACGACACTAGTTTTGTGGTGTCGTGATCTCGTATCGTACCGTCGCGATCTCGTGTTCAAAAGAACATGGTTTGATGTACATGCTATTAAATTTCCATGGTCCTGATATCTATGCGTAAATCTATATGTTATATAGATTTACGCATAGATATCAAATATTCTTTTCGACCTCATGACTTCATATGACGTCAAATAGCGTTCATCTTCACATAATGTAAAATACATTTTGAGACTTATAATCTGTACAAATATCTGCTTTCTAACTCATCTAGAAGCGAATTTATAAGTATTTCAAATTTGACGACAATGGTTCGAATCTTGGATTCGCTATTAAACCTTTGCCTTTTCGAATTTTGAAAACTGGACACCGGAATGCATAACATATACATTCTGTGAAATTTTGATGAAAATCGGTCCAAAAATAATGCCTGTAGACAACGTACAAACATTTTTAGACGACGTCAAGTTTGACATCAAAAGACGTCATAGGTAAATATAAAACATTGATATGAAAAATGTTCTATGTGAAGCGTAAGTTATTCAATTTTAAAGGTGCTCGGACGTTTGCAACATATAGAAGTTAACACGTAGAAATTATTTTTCAAATAATGACGTCATATGACGTCAAATGACGTTCAATTCCACAGGCTGTAAAATACATTTCGAGACTTATATTCTATCAAAAATCAGCTCCCTAACTCATCTGGAGAGGGTTTTATAGCTATTTGAAATTGGCGTCAATGGTTCGAATCTTGGATTGGCCATAAAACCTTGCCTTTATGAAATCGGAAAAACGGACACCTGGATGCATAACTATAACAAAACTTACACATTCTGTGAAAATTGGATGAAAACCGGTCCGAAAATAATGGATGAAGACCGCGAAAAACCTTTGTAGACAACATCAAGTTTGACGTCATATGACGTCATAGGCATAAGACAATCAATGAAATGAAATATTCAGTATCTGAAAAACAGACCATGCATTTTCAATTTGGAAAAAACGGACACCAGGATGCACAACTAGAGCATAACATACACATTTTGTGATTTTTTTTATGAAAATCGGCCGAGAAATAATGCCTGTAGACCGCGTATAAACTTTTGTGGACAAAGTGTGATGTCATATGATGTCATAGGCATATGAAAATCATTGAAATCAAAGTTTCAGCATCTGAAGTATATGCCATTAAATTTTCATCATCCTTGGAACATTGCAACATATAGAAATTAACGCGTAGAAAAGAAGAAAAAAAATTAATAAGAACTAGAATTGCTAACGCGATATCATCGGTTTTCGCGAAAGCAATTCCATTCAGTTCACGAGTCGCATGATTCGAAAAACAAATTCCTTCGTTTACTGGCTTGTTGAATAACGTTAACAATGACCTTTCAAACATTTTTGTTGCAATGTTTAAGCAGACTTTTTACCCAGAAGAATACTTTTGAGTATCACCTGTCAATTATGTAGACGCGAACTTGAACATTATTTTACGGAATTCGGTTAGTGCCATGTTTGATGTGTGTGCTGCTTTATGATGGCGACAAACGACAATTGTAATCGATAAACAACAATTGCAAACGACACACAACAGTATAAAATGAAACACGATAATGCTATATGCCACTCAACATTATAACGAACTAATGTTGCATTAAATTATTATCATTTTCATGAAATATCGCATTAATTTTTGAGTGTCGTTTCAAAGTGATGTCACTAAGGAAAAGAATGCAAAAACTGCATAAAAATAAAACTTCATTTATTTTAGTTATAAAGAGTGATTTCAAGCCAAGCTCCCCCTGGCGGCAAAATGAGAAACAAAATTGATTAAAATGTTACTATTAGGTACCTAGCAATGCAGCAAATACTTGAATCAAGTATACAAGTCGCACTAGTCAAACATTCTATTTATTATATATCACAATTTGAAGCATGAAAACTGATATACAATTGTTCTAAAAAGTATCAAACCTTGGACTGCCGTAAAATTATCAAATTAAGTCCGATCTTCAAATACTAAACATCACTGGAAAGAGCTTTTTAAGAACATACACTCTTGTTCATATACTCTCGATAAAAAAAAAATAGTTTTGGAAGTATTTGAGGGCAGAATAAAAAAACATAATTGTTATATGACCTTGGGTTTGAAATTTCTTTTTAATTTTTAATTGTGATGGCCTTTCAAATATAACAATACATAACCTGTGAATATTTCAAAAAGAATGTACAAAATATTGGAAATTATTTTCAAGTTGAAAATAATTTATTTTTCGAGAAATCATCGTCTGCTTCTACCTGTAACGGTTACACAGGTAGATAGGTAGTGCAGTCACGCTTGAGTGGCCGGACTGGTTCCAGTACATGGTCAGTATTGGTTCCCATCACAATTAGATTTATTCAAACACCCTCACTTAGTGTTTGCCTTGCAAACTGACCGGTTCGGAACAATTTGTGAAAGATGCCACGTGGTCGTCGTCGGAGAGAAGCAGGGGGACGCATGGTTCTCCGGGGTGGCGAGCGGAGAAACAATGAGGTGGTGCGGAATGCTGCGGCGCGAGGAAGGGCAAGGAGGCCGGGGCGAGAAGAGAGCGGCAGACGTGCTCGAGGAGGGAAATGTCGACGAGCGAGTGAGACAGTCGAACGCCGGTAAGTCCATTGCCAATGTTCTTGATTTTGAACATGTAATTGGGGGTAAAAATATGGTATCTCAAAATGACAATGCTAATATTGGGGACGGTGTGGAAGTAAGGTGCATTGAGACGGGCAAGGGTTCGAACTCATTGGGAATGCCAGGGGTCTTAGGCGAGGCACAGGTTTCTTGTGATAACACGCTTACGGGTAGTTCGCTGGATAACGCTATGTCATGTGGCTCGAGTTTCATGCCGGCTGTACGCTTGGCTGATGATGATATAGCTGCTCACGTGCCCGCGTCATTGAAGCAAAAAATTTGTAGAGGCGAATATATAAATCTAGCTTTGTTGTTGAAAGGGTCTATCGAACTATCTGAATTTTGCAGAGGGTCGGTGTTCCAGCCTAATAGTCAGGGTCACATTGAGAGCGCACCTAAAGAATGTAAGGATCAATTAACTTGTATTGAAAAGTGGACCAACGCTTTCATCATCTATGCGTCGGTTTATCTATCAAATATATGAAGTTCTTCATTACATGTTTAATATCAGGGACTGCGCTATGCGCCAGGGTGGCTTAGCTTGGCGTTCTTACGATGAACAATTCCGCTTAAGACAGGTTATTACCCCTGCATCGTGGTCAAAAATCAATGACTTGTGGTGGCGCTGCATGCAGGTCAGGCAATGCCTTCGAACTCCGACTAACCCCTACAGATACACGTGTCATGATTTTAATTTCGGCAGGTGCACGTGGCCCAATTGTAGGTTTTCGCATGTGTGTGCAAAGTGTTCTGCGCCTTACCCAGAGGTTAATTGTCCCAATTCTAACCCTCAGATGAAACGGGTATCGAACCAAGCTTGGGATCCACCACACTCTTTTCGCGATAGACAGTTTCAGTCGTTCATTAGAGGTAGGGGTGGATTTAAGAGCCAATATAGAAAATAAAGCTCATGGTCATCCTCCAAGTGAGTCATTCAATCAAAATGTCTATGATTTAGCTAAGTCGCCAGTAGATGTATCAAGCCTTAAAAAGTATTTGTTGTTGTATGATAAAGCGGAGGCAGATTTTTTATCCGACGGGTTTATAAATTGTTTTCCAGTTCAATATACAGGTCCACGTGCTCCACGAGATTCGAACAATTTACGGTCTACTAAACTAAATCCTGACTTGATATCTGCTCAGATACAAAAGGAGGCTGTTGCAGGCCGGGTTGCCGGTCCTTTCATTGAGCGCCCTCTGCCCAACTTAATTGTTTCACCCATTGGACTAGTACCAAAAAAGACTCCCGGGGAATATAGAATGATACATCACTTATCATATCCAACCGGCAATTCGGTAAATGATTATATTGACCAAGCAATATGTTCAGTACACTATACGAGTTTCGACGAAGCGGTCAAGTTAGTTTAGGATTTAGGGCGCAATTGTAAATTATTTAAAGCAGACATTAAAAGTGCGTACCGTTTAATCCCGATCAGACCTCAAGACTTTGAACTACTGGGATTTCGTTTTGATGACAAATTTTACTTTGACAAGGCACTTCCGTTCGGGGCTTCAATAAGTTGCATAACGTTTGAACGATTTGCACGATTCCTTGAATTTTGTGTAAAATCGAAAGATAATACCGCTAGGCTAATACATTATCTTGATGACTTTCTTGGAGGGGACAGGGCGTATGATTCTTGTTTAAAAAGGTTAAACTTATTTCAGTCTGTCATGTCTGAACTCGGCGTCCCTTTAGCAACAGAGAAGACTGAGGGTCCATCCGAAGTTTTAGTCTTTTTAGGCCTGGAATTGGATTCGAATCAAATGGTTGTAAGAATCCCGAGTTCAAAAATTCAGGAGGTAGTTAATAAAATTAAGGAAATCATGGCTCACTCCAAATCGACTCTTAAAAAGATTCAATCTTTAATCGGTTCACTTAATTTCTGCTGTCGGGCTATTGTTATTGGGCGCCCGTTCTCGCGACGCCTGATAAATTCCATTTGTGGACTCAATAAGCCATATCATCACATTAGAGTTAAGAAAGAAATTCGGTTAGATTAAACTATGTGGCTACTTTTCTTACAAGGTCACAATGGCATTTCTGTTTTCCATGACCGATTTTGGGTTAGAAATGAAGATTTACAGTTATTCACGGATAGCGCGGGGGGGGGGGGGTGAAAGTTTGGGCTTTGGCATATACTTTCAAGGTAACTGGTGCCAAGAGAGGTGGCCGGATGATTGGCGAAGGCGAGGCTTTATGTCGGATATAACCGTCTTGGAATTATTCCCGAGTGTTGTAGCGGTTTTCATTTGGGGTTCAGAGCTAAAAAACAAGAAAATAAAATTTAATTGTGACAATATTGCTGTGGTAAACATTTTGCACAAATTATCATCCAAATCCGAGTCAGCTATGAAACTCGTTAGGCTTCTTACACTACATTGTATGAGATTAAATATATTGTTTAAAGCTGAACACGTTCCCGGTCGTAATAACGCCATAAGTGACGCTCTTTCACGGTTTCAGCTCGCCAGGTTCAGGAAGTTAGCCCCCGACTCAAACCTGTATCCGCGTCCAATACCGGAATTTCTGTGGAGTGTATTCGATCTAGAGCTCGAAAGTTGTTACAATCGGGAATAGCACAGATTTCCCTTTCCACATATAATACTGCAGTAAGATCATTTGAAAATTTTCGATTCAGTTACGATCTTCCACATAACTGGCCAATCCCAAGTGATCATATAGTCTTATTCATTTCGTACTCTTTCGAAAGAGGTCAGTCCCCGAATTCAATTACTACCTATGTGGCGGGTTTGAACTACTATCATAAACTGCATGGATTTTACAATATATGTGATGATTTCATGATAAACAAACTGTTAGAAGGCTGTCGTAGAAACCGCGTCTCACGTGATAAGCGGGCTCCATTGACTAAATCTAAGTTGATAGATATACATACCAATCTACTGCCACAAGTGTGTTACAATGATTACGAAGTCAGACTGTTTTCAGCTCTATTAACTTGGCATATTTTGGTTTGTTTCGGGTTAGTGAATTAGTTGGTGTGCATAAGGGTCAGATGCAGAGAGCAATTAGGGTTTCAGATGTATCATTAGTTGGGGGGAAATATGCAATTGTGCGGTTAAGATATTTTAAAACAAATCAATTTGGAAATACAGTCACATTAAAATTGCCTAGAGATGAAAGTGTGGTATGCCCGCTTCGAGCAATAGCACAGTTTTTGTCAGTAAGACCTAGATTAACAGGTCCTTTATTTATCCACAGCGATGGCACTCCGGTGACTAGAACTCAGTTTTCAGCGGTTTTAATAAAGTGCTGTCAGAAAGCTTCCTGGTCAGCGAATCAGTGTTATAAAACGCACAGCTTTCGCATTGGTAGGGCTACGGACTTACAAGGTTACAAGGTTTATCGTCGGAGGCTATAATGAAATTAGGCAGGTGGTGTTCCAATTCGTTCAAGCTATATATACGTTAAACGGATTATTGAACATATTCAACAATGTTTGTATTCATATTTGTATTTAACAGTAATAAGGGCACTGTCTTACTTTATATACTTAGATGTATGGATACTCGGGGATTCGATCCCCTACTGGGCAGGTCGGTATGCCAAAGAAGCTGGAAAACCGCATCTACGGATACCAGGTGTCGCAATTGAGTGGCTAGGTGTGCGAGGGCTTCGGTGGCTGGGCTTACGTCACCAAATCGAGGCTAAGGTTTTGTTTTCATCCGCTTCCTCTTTAATATTCATTAATATTCATTAATCTAGGTGGGAATGACCTAACGTCTTCTTCAATTGTCGAAATCAAATGTATTATCCGGTCTGAGTTGTCGTACTTACATGCCGCCTTCCCTAATACAATTTTGATCTGGGTGGATATTTTACAGAGGTTAAATTGGGGAGGCGCAACAAATGGACAAAAGGTCATAGAAAACAAACGTCTGCGTGTTAATCGAATTGGCAGGCAACTGGTTAGCTCTTTTGGAAAATCCGATATAGTTAAACCGGATATAGATGCTAAATCGGGCTTCTTTAGGGGGGACGGCGTACACCTAAATAAGGTGGGCTTGGAATTTTACTTGGATTATATCCGGGATGCGGTGCTGAAGAATATGTGTGTAGATCGATACATTTTGGGGGATAAATCATTGATTTATTGTGGCGGGAAAATTCTGCCGATCGAGAGGCGAGCGGACGATATTGGTTTAAAGGTTGCTTAAATTGTATACTTAAAGGTTAACCCGGTCATTTCTTCTGCTTCCGAACTGGAGAACCCGTTCGGGAATGGGTATACCAATGGCCTGGAGTCACACTTTACCATGGTGATACTTGCGTTGACTGGATTGTAGTAGGTTTTGCCCTAGTACTTGGCGATTCCTAGTTTGCTTTGCGTTATGTTTGCTTGCCTTGCCTTGTGTCCAGTCACATTGCTATGCCTTGCCTTGCGTTCGGTCAAATATTGTTTGCCTTGCCTCGCAGTAATTCCCCTCTCGGTCGGCGGGATTTTCTCACAATTTGGAGCGGCCGATTCATCCCATTCTTACATTATTCTTAATTACTCTTAAATGGTAAACTTCATGGTTTTTATTATTTTAACAAGAATGTTGAGATAATGTATTGGATAAATGCTAATGTAATAAATTTGTGTTTCCCAAGTTGTATTGGTTATATTTTCGAGTATTTAAATAATGGAAATTATTTTCAAGTTGAAAATAATTTAATTTATTTTTCGAGAAATCATCGTCTGCTTCTACCTGTAACGGTTACACAGGTAGATAGGTAGTGCAGTCACGCTTGAGTGGCCGGACTGGTTCCAGTACATGGTCAGTATTGGTTCCCATCACAATTAGATTTATTCAAACACCCTCACTTAGTGTTTGCCTTGCAAACTGACCGGTTCGGAACAATTTGTCCCGCCCGCCTCGCCCCAAGTTTTAATTAAAAGGCTACATGGAGTGTTGTTGATATTGTACGGTACGAGTCATTATAGTTTGTATGCATTGTCATTTTTTATTGTAGTTTTGTGCCTGGATACTACCGGCTCGTGTATATGCATTTCAGGTTTGGGACAGTATCGTACTAGCTGACGGGCGAGAGCTACTGGAAATACTGGAGACCCCACTCATGGCGATGTCGACGTAATACATAACATGGGACCAACATATACGTATATACCGAGTGGGATACCGTACTAGTGAACTGTCAGCGATGACTGTGGTGTTTGTTCATAACGAACTGCTGCGAAACTATTCTATCAAAAGTTTCAAGTGATCTTGTTCAGTGATAATGCGGGAAGTATATGACTAAGCTATATAGTGATAATTCTAATAGAAGATTCATGAACTATATTAGACTTATCTGTTAAGTGATCATTTCCAGTGATAACACAAGAACTGTGTTTGACTTTGTTAAGCTCTCGTTCGTTACTAGTTTCTTAAATGTCATTTTCGGATGTTTGAAACCATTTATTCTTGACAACTTGTCTGGTGATATATATAAACTCATTTTGATGAAGACTCTATTTCAAACGTTAACTTTTAAAAGCATATAGTGAAATCGGTGCAATTTCTTTATAAGAAAAAAAAATTGAATTTTAAATACTTATGTCGCTCATTTTATCTTTATTCGGGAAAATTCTGTCGATCGAGAGGCGAGCGGACGATATTGGTTTAAAGGTTGCTTAAAGTGTATACTTAAAGATTAACCCGGTCATTTCTCCTGCTTCCGAACTGGAGAACCCGTTCGGGAATGGGTATACCAATGGCCTGGAGTCACACTTTACCATGGTGATACTTGCGTTGACTGGATTGTAGTAGGTTTTGCCCTAGTACTTGGCGATTCCTAGTTTGCTTTGCGTTATGTTTGCTTGCCTTGCCTTGTGTCCAGTCACATTGCTATGCCTTGCCTTGCGTTCGGTCAAATATTGTTTGCCTTGCCTCGCAGTAATTCCCCTCTCGGTCGGCGGGATTTTCTCACAATTTGGAGCGGCCGATTCATCCCATTCTTACATTATTCTTAATTACTCTTAAATGGTAAACTTCATGGTTTTTATTATTTTAACAAGAATGTTGAGATAATGTATTGGATAAATTCTAATGTAATAAATTTGTGTTTCCCAAGTTGTATTGGTTATATTTTCGAGTATTTAAATAAAAAGTTAGGTGCGACAAAAAATATGTTTTTGAAATTTTAGATTTTCCAATATTTTAATGAAGTTTGACCGTTTCTAAAGGACAAACTATGCATTCCTTTATTCGCCACCCCATATATTTTGTACGTATCATTATATGTCTTGTAAATAGTATGCGGCAAAGTGATTCTTCTATCTGATCTCTTAAAAAATAAAAAGTTTTTTCATAGACCTACATTTATTTGCACAGTTTTTTTGCAGGGTTCGAACTTTCAACCTTCCGTTACTAGCTCAAAAATTTTCAGCCACTCATACCTAGAAACTATTATATTTTCTCAGACTATCAACAAGGAATTTAATGCAACAAACCGCATTTAGATCATACATCAACTTTTTGAGTTATAAGCAAACAATTGATTTCAAGCAAAGCGCCCCTAAACGGCAAAATGAGAAACAAAATTGAGTGAAATTTTACCATTAGTACCTAGCAATGCAGCAAATAGTTCAATCAAGTATACAAGTCGCACTAGTCGAACATTTTATTGCTTATATATCACAATTTGAAGCACAAAAACTTACAATTATTCCAAAATAGGATCAAACTTTGGACTGCCGTAAAACGACCAAATCAAGTCCGATCTTCAAAAACTAAACATCACTGGAAAGAGCTCTTCAAGAACTAAAACTTTTGTTCATATACTTTCAACGAAATATTTTTAGTTTCAGAGCTATTTGGGGCCTAATGAAAACACAATAATCGTAATATGACCTTGATCTTTGCAATTTTATTTTTACCTTTTAATTGTGAGGCCCTTTCAGACATAACAATATATATCCTCTAAATATTTCATGAAGAATGAACAAAAAATAAAGTCAGGAGTGACAAAAAACATGTTTTTGAAATTTTAATTTTTCCTAAATTTTAGTGATGTTTGACCGTTTGTAGAGGACAAACCTTGCATTTCTTTAATTCGCCACCCCATATATTTTGTACGTATATGTCTTGCAAATCATTTGCAGCAAACAGAATTCTTCTATCTGATCTCTAACAAAAATGGTCAGGTTTTTCGTACAACTACCCTCATTTGCACAGTTTTTTTGCGATGTTCGAACTTTCAAACTTCCGTAGCTCAAAAACTTTCAACGACACGTACCCTCGTATCCTATATTTTTTTATTAGGCTATCTACAAGGAACAGAATGCAAAAAAAACAAACAACGCATTTGAATCGGACCTCAAATAAATGAGTTATTAGCCATTAATAAATTTCATGCAAAACGCCCCCAAGCGGGAAAGGCAAGGCATAATGAAATTTCATAAATGTGGCTTTTCTGATCATGGGGATTTGCCGTTAAGAAAAAAAGGTTAGAAAAAAAATAAATAGAAGTCGTTTGTTTAAGATACAAACGAAGCGGCTTTCCGTTTGCCTTTTTCAAAGGTATTGAATATATATTTAAGTTAATACAAAGAAATGGAATAATGATGCACAATAATGTAAAATTTAATACGTAAATCATCATTGTCATAAACATATACTTATGTTCAAAAATAAGCTTTAAATCTTTTTTTTTATTCCTTTTTTATCTTCTTAAGAAAATATTGACAGAACATAAATATGGATCTTTGAATACGCAATCGTTAACTATCATGCAAAAAAAAGCAACAACAGGAAAATGTTAAGATAATTCTATCCTCTATATTTTTTTTCTTACGTTATTCAATCGATTTTATTTTTTATTATTATTTATTTCATATCCATTCCTTCGTAAGCTTATGACTTAACAAATACTCATTGCAATTTGTTCCACATAAATGAACGTGTAAAAAAGAAAAAAAATACTTGCAATCTATGACTTTCAACTTTAAATTGATTGAGTTTTACATTTGTAAAATAGATGGTAACAAAGGCAGAGGTGTAAGCAAAGTTAATATATCCAATCTTTTGATCTTTTTAATATATTTTGCTTACAAATCAATGTTGTCATAAACAAGTGAGACAACATAAATTCCTAAGGTATGCTTAAGATTGGCATCAATACTCAGGGCGCTGGAGCGCGAATACATATTGAAATGAATGATTTTTATATTTCAACGACATCAAAATCAAGTGACTAATATAAAATATATTTTCTATTAACCCAGAAAAACCCCCAAATCTTTCAGAATGCGAACAGGTTTGTTTTCACATTTTCAAGTAGGCATTCCATCAAACATGAATAACTGCCATGTTTGATGACGTAATCACTTGAAATTTTCAAGACCTTATGAACGTACTAAGTTTTGACATATTGAAATGAATGATTTTTATATTTCAACGACATCAAAATCAAGTGACTAAAAAAATATATATATTTTTTTGCAAAGGCATGTTGAGCTAACGTTCTATTAACCCATAAAAAATATCTTTCAGAATGCGAACAGGTTTGTTTTCACATTTTCAAGTAGGCATTCCATCAAACATGAATAACTGCCATGTTTGATGACGTAATCACTTGAAATTTTCAAGACCTTATGAACGTACTAAGTTTCGACATTTTTGAAAAGTCCATTGGTCTAATTGGCGATTTTATATGATTTTTTAAAAATAATTATTGCTTTAGTATGCATGACGTCATAACCAGGTGATAAAACAAACATTTCTTGCAATATGCATCACTTCGATTTTAACTCTGTCAATTCTAAATATTTTATTAAGATTGACTCAAAATCCGTGATACCAGAGCGAGAGAAATCTTTAAAATGCTTTTTGTCTTTATGATGACGTCATAACCACGTGACTTAAGAGAAATTAATTCAGAAAATAGAATGCTAACTTCTATGCTGATATGCGGTCCAATTTTCATTCTTCTAACGCAGCAGGGGGCTTTTTAACATTTAAATATATTTTTAGAATCGAAGTTCGAAATTTGGTATTGCCATGAAATTTCAATCTTTTCGAATTTTAAATTTGAAAGCCAAGGTGCACATCTAGGTGCAGGTTTGCGGAAAGCCGTAATAAACATAACAAACCCTTTACGTTTTCCGCAGGTTGCGGAAGGCCGTAATAAACATAACAAACCCTATATGTTTTCAACAGGTTGCGGAAAGCCGTAATAATGAAAACAGAAGAAGAACAATAGGTTTTCGCACTGCGATGCAAAAACCTAATGTAACCAGGTGTAAATTTGGTGTGATTTGACCGTGTTTTATCCTTTCTTTCCTTTTCGGTAATTGTGTATTCTGTTGTCTGTCACGTGACTTCAGGCCCCCGGTTTGTTTGAAAAGGCGGTAATTCTTGGCAGTGAAGCCTTGTCATTGACCAAGGACGGACACATTCATTTGTATCGGTTTGTATGGCTGAGAAATGTTGCTTTTTATCATTATTAAGCCCGGCATGGTTTATTTTATTCATATGATATCTCTAGTGTTCTCTATTTTATCTTTTAAGTAAAGTAACTAGTTTTGCGGTAATTCGAAATGGTAGAATTTAATCTTCTTCAAGGAAAATGGTATTAACATTTTATCCAATTAATGGCAACCATTATACTGTCACTTACCTTACTTAATGTTCACATATTAATATTTGCAGCATAATCTTCACGAGGGGAGAATTGAAAATGGAATGACGAGAGGTGTTCATTTGGTTACAAATGTAAGAAGAATGATTGCGTAATTTGTTATTGATTGTATGTGATAATTTTTTTTTCAGCAATCTTATTGTACACAGAATGAATTTTATAAATTTGAATATAGTAGTCATGAAATTTTGATCTATGACATTTTTTTTAATAAAGTATTCAGTTATTGCGAACCTAATTTAACATAAAATTACTTTTGCAGATGTGCGGAAGGCCTAAAAACATACAAACTATATGTATTATCAATAGGTTTGGAAAGCCCGTGGACTATTCTAAAAACATGGAGCCAACCATAGGTCTTTCGAACTATGCAAAAACCTAATAAAAAACAATACAACCCCAATAGGACTTTCCGCCTGTAGGCAAAACTTCCTAATAAGAATAATCAACATAACAAACCCTATACGTTTTCCGCAGGTTTACGGAAAGCCGTAATAACAAACCCAATAGGACTTTCTGCTTGAGGCAGAAAGCCCCAATAAAGCATGACAATAGAAAGAATGCTGAAGCAGGAAAAACAGACCAACCGTTAAACATTAAGAAAAATACTTACACTTTATTTGTGTCTGATTCACCATTGCCTTTATCACTTTCTTGTTTTCGAAAATCTAATGAACTGGATACGAACCTCATCAAATTTCCAAACTTTGACCACATTTTTCCGGTTTAAGTGTTGTAAAATGTAAGTTTTTGTCAGACAAGTAACTAAGATTCCCCAAACAATATTTGCATACACAGTCCGCAAGAAAGAAAACTTCTCGATGGCATTGTATGAATGTTTCTTTCCAAACATTGTTCGCACCTATATGTGTCTATACAAGTAGCTGATTCCATTTCGAGTTAACTGGATATTTGCCACTTTATCACATTTGAATACTTTCCGTAAGCTCTAAATATATAGTTAATTGACTTTCATTTAACAAGAAAGTTTTATTCAATATTGTGTTCGCACATTTCATTTAATAGTTTTTATCAAACGTTTTCGTATGTTTCACTGTCCACTATAACCTATTTTATGAAGGTAAACTAAACTTTACTGTTAAGATTAAAAGTAACACATTCTGTGATGTTCAAACAAAATAAACATATGCTACATTATTCATATACATTGAACAAATCAGTTTTTACTCAACAACTAAGAAAAATACTATTTCTTGAAAACGTCACAGAACTAAAATATTTCGTGTTGTTTGCCCATGATACACAGACAAGAAATACAGCCCTGCGGTAAAATCCCTAACAGAAGCGCTTGTATCCCTGTTGTATTGAAGCATATAGAATGCAAGCAGGGAAAAAAACTCACTAAAGCACTGCAGGTGAGCGGAGCCCACGGGCAAATAGAGAATTTGTTTGCCTAGTTAAGTCTGAACATGTAAAAGTAAACAAAAACATGCAAGAACACGTGTCTATACAAATCAAAATGATCGATATTGCAGGTAAAATTAAAAATAAACAAGTCGGTCAAGGACAGGTGCCGTAATCACACTAAACTTTGGGACACTTAACCCTTTCCCTCATAGAGGACACCATGAAAAGACCTATGCGAACAGCATAAAACCAGATCAGCCTGCGAGTCACTCGCAGGCTGATCAGGTTTTATGCTGTTCGCTGCTCCTCAGTGGTCTGGAAATGAGGACTTTATAATTAAATTTGGTAAGGTTTAACTGTGGTTTTCTGCAGATCAGGCTTTATGTGGTACCTATTGAGTGCGTCAAAATGAGTCTATATGAGGGAAAGGGCTAAGCAGTGGTCCCAACCCGCCGTACGTGCAAGTGAGATCTGGTAGTCCGTAATAAATGTTCTTCCGTAGTTACGCTTTGTAGGGTGTATAAAATATACAAGTCTCTGTGTTGTTAGATAAATATGTTTCAACACAGATATATCCAATCAATTAGTAATATAAAGTATTCTGTATAAATTTAAAGCACGATATTTGACATCAAATACATTAAGACTGTCCTGATAGACTTCTGCACAGGACGGTGGTTAAAACTGGAATCCCTTTTTTAACATCAAAATCAACAACTAATAAAACAAATTACAGAATAAACAGACATGCCAGTCATGCCTGTGTGGGCGGAGTCATTGAAAAGCCATAAAACTGACAAAGCGGATTAACAAAACTGATCATGCTTCTAGATGACCAAAGGTACAATCAATGAAGCCATTGAAAGTGTCAGACATTAAAATTGCAATAAATTAATTAGTCATGACACGTGCGAGATATAGAAGTTATGAAAAGAATTTTCATCTAGATACTATACTTATTCAAGAAACACAAAATTATCGAAATATACAAATGAAACTTAATAAACATAATTTGTATGAACATAATAATGTTAAAAATGGAAATATGTAATGATTTAAATATACAAACGACACAGACATAACGTAAGTTCATACATGTCAACACGAATTTTGTATAAAACATAAACGAAGAGAGAGAGAGAGAGAGAGAGAGAGAAGAAAAGTATAGAGTTGTAGCGCAAATTATTCGGCTGAATAATTTACCGCTACAACAAAATAGGAGAATAAGTAGGTATTCACATGGGTTTCATATCTATAATCACTTGAAACATAGTCTTCATTACTAAATTTTCTTTTAAAATTGAGCAATTCTACTCTATCTTCTAACGAGCAAGCATTTGAACAGCGGGGGATGTCCATGTCAACAAGGCTGTATTGTCACTATTTTGGACAAATGATCACAGACTATCGTCTCGTCATCCGTTTCTGAATAGTTTGCAACCTGAATGTGCTTCTATATATTTATTGCAATTTCGTCTACCTGTCTAATCAGATTTGCAATAAAGTCATTTTAAGTTTATTGTTAATCTCGACATTATTGCAATTCTGGTTCCAGCTGGCTTGCGTTAGGTCGGTGGTTCTACCTGGATGCCTCCGTGCATTCGGGGTCTTCCTCCACCTGTAATTAGCTGGACGTCCCTATATGACTGAAATACTGTCAAAGCGACGGTAAAACTCAAATAGTCAAGTCAGTCACTTCTGGTTATGACCGTTGTTGTACACTCATGTTTTACAATGTTGTCTATACGAGCCCGGTAGACGACATTCAAATTTTCATATTACACTATAATGTTCAACCAAGACTGATAGAGATTCTCGTCTGTGGTATAATTTATTCAACTACGTATATCCAAAAGCATACAAATATTTATGGCGTGCAAGGACACAGCACGCAAAGTGACAGAAATATGTATCTGTACCAGAGTATTTCTGTACGGCATGCATTAATATGCATACTATTTTACATACATTACAATGCTAGAGTGAATAACCTCTGTTTAGCAGTGAAACCCGTACAGGTATAATCATTCGGGTAATCATAAGAGCCAGACGCAATGTCAAGGTAATGTCAATAAATAACAAGCTACGTGACTGAAATCTGACTAAACCTTAACAAGTATAATCATTGAGTTAATGTGAGAATTTTGTTTTGCATGCGTTCCAGGTAAAGGAACGTTATAATATGGCTAAATATAAAAATAATAAAAAATAAATAAAAATTAAGTGTTTGCTCTAGATGGGATTCAAATTCAGATTCGTCTTTTCAATTGTTTGCCTTTGGTGGAAAACAAGTCTAGACTACTTCAGACAGCAATTTATTTATGAACCAGGGGACATTGCTTTGCACGTATGCATATCTTTTATAGTGCTGCATCGTCCCCCGGTTCCATATTAATCCTTATATAAATATAAATTGTTTTTTCTTTTCTTTTCTTGTCAATAACATTTCCGGATTTGTAAATATTTTTGAAAAGAATATGTGTTTGTTATCAATACTTGAATTTAAAGGAGGTTTTGTATTCGGGTTTTAAATGTAGAATTATCATATATCATTTGTTATTTTGACTACAACGAACTGAGCGGTTAAGTAAACTGAATAGCCTTGTTGGAAAGCATTCAACGCGCGTTTCGCTCACGGACGCACGGACAATTATGGCAAAATATTACAAACGTATGGGATACGCACATCGCACGCACAATTATGGAAAAATATTAGAAACTTAGAAATTTAATTTAAGGTCCAAAGTTCGAAACTCGGTATTGTCATGAAATCTTAATCTTTTCGAATTTGGATAATCGAATGCCAAGGTGCACATCTACATCATTACATACATCTTCTGTGAAAATATCAAGATAATCGGACAAAAATTGAAGGCTATAGAGCGCGAAAAATCTTTTTTCTTGAAAATGAATGTATAAAAAGATACTTTTTATCGCTGCAATTTCAATTTGTTTAAAACTGACTCAAAAGATATGATGACAGAGCGAGAGAAATCTTCGAAAAATTGTGTCGTTTAAAGGACGTCATAACGACGTGACTTAAGAGGAAATCTTTTAAAGAAAAGAAAGTAGGCCTCTGGGCCGATAAGCTGTCCAATTTTCATACATCTAACTCATCAGTAGCCTTTGAAACATTAAATAATAGTTTTAGGACCAAACTTCGAAACTCGGTTTTGCCATAAATTCTTAAATTATTCGAATTTGAAAATTTGAAAGACAAGGTGCACATCTTCATCATAACATACATTTTCTGTGAAAATATACGGAAACAAAGACAGAGGTGTAGGCATAATCATGAAATTAATTCCTTAATTCTATGTTATTAACGTTATAAACGTCTTGAAACTTTCAATTCATTTTCTTTATATATTGGTTTATTTTTACATTTTAGAAAAAAAACAACCAAAAAAAAAACAAACCGTTAAACCTTTAGAAAACATAAAAAACATCGATAGGTAGATATACATGTCATGTCATTTTATTCAATATGTATTCGCGCTCCAGTGTCATGAGTATTGATGCCAATCTTAAGCATACCTTAAGGAATTTATGTTGTGTCAATTGTTTATGGCAAAATTGATTTGTAAGCAAAATATACTAAAAAGATCAAAAGATTGGATATAATAACTTTAGATAAGTAATATTGCCGTACCTTAACACGCGCAAAAAGTCCAGAAAATTTCAAGTGATTACGTTATCAAACATGACATATTCATGTTTTTCGTAAAAGGGCTAATTCATGGAAATCTATTTATTTGAAGAAAGGAATGAAAGTAGTCATTGGCTTGGATGAGGAAGATCCGATTGTTCTTTTGCAGGAAAGATTGTCTGTATTGAATAGTGAATTGTGATACGATTTTTAGTAAATGAGTCGCATTTACGATGAATTAATATAACTATACTAGAGCCAAAAAACCTATACGGATAACGAGGATTTCTTTTTTTCTAGTAGTGAGTTTCGAGTAAGAAAAGTGAGTTTCGAGTTAAAAAAAAGTGAGTTTCGAGTCTGAAAAAGTGAGTTTCGAGTGAAGAAATTTTGAGTTTCAAGTTAAAAAAGGTGAGTTTCGAGTCAAGAAAAAGTGAGTTTCGAGTCTGAAATAGTGAGTTTCGAGTTTATGTACATCCGTTCGAGAGCAGCGGCGACCTCTTTAGCCTCCTTCGTAGTAAGCGGTTCGGCGGCTTTGAACCTGCTTGCCACATCGAAAACAGTCAGGGCATACTTGTATCTTTTCCGATGAACCGTGTCGTGTGGTAAAAATAAGAGATCGGCCTGGTGCACTTCGTTCGGTACTGAAACTTGGGCCTCGGTATATGACGCGGAGCAGGAAGGTAGATTTGCCAGATGGCCTGCTTTTTCAGAAAGTCCCGGGCTTTGGCCCCAGAAATCCTAGCCGAGGCCGCCAGTTTTTGAATCGCCGCTAGCCCCTTCCAATAGCCGCTAGGTCTAGTAAATGCAAGGGAATCCATGATATAAAATTACTATTCAGCCAACCTCCAACAGAAAAAGTTTTTTTTAATTAATTATCTTTTTTTCGACCCAATAGCCGATAAGACCGTCAGCTCCCGGAGCTAATACTATAAATCCAAGAATACTCCCGCATAGCCTCATCTACATCATTAAAGGTTTGGACGGCGTGACCTTGCCGCCTAAGCTCGGCTTGGATGAAATCAATTCGTTGAGATCGCTTTTTAGTCCACTCCGGTTGTGCCGCCTGTAAATGTTCTTCTGCGAGGTCGTGGCGACTCTGTTCTTCTTTGTCTTTAGAGTCTTTACTTTGTCTTTTGAGTCTTTAAAGTGTTAAATGAATAGCTATCCCCAGTGAACGCCGCCGCTTTAGCGAAAGCTCCACTCAACATCATTGCAATACTAGCCATCTTCGTGTAATGTTATTAGGGATTATTCCTTGCTTGACTAGAAGATCTTAGGTTGCCAGTGCGGCTGTTACGTTGACTACGGCCATGCCAACATCACGAGGAGTGACGTTTAGCTTAGGAAAATTATCTCCAAGTACAGCCTTACCTAATCTGGCGTATCCTATTGAAAGTCAAGCTGCCACGACACCGTGATAGAAAGCGTTAACTATTCCCTTTCCGTTCGGTTTTGCAGACATTCTTATTCCATATAATGAAGATCGGGTTTATAATATACGGGCTTGTTCAATTCGGCGACAGGATTTTGTTGACGGCCTGTAGTGCCATTGTCAGGTTGGGCCTTAGTTTTCCAAAATATTGCAGCTAGGACGGCTACTACACCAGCTACCATTATAACGCTATTTGTATTTATTGTGTCAGAGGGTTTTGGCGGTTCCTCCTGAGTAGGTTTTCGAGTGTCAGTCTCCATCTGCCGGGCCTTCGCCGCATTTAGACGCTTCAAGAGATCTTGCTGCTTTTTTTTCTGGCCTCCGACTCTGCCTTACCAGCCGCAACACGCCTAGGGTCCTTGGGCGGCGGATTTGTCACCCTCTCCGGCGACTTCTGCGGCTCCGGCTGCAGCCCCAGCTGCATCTCCTCGACTGTTGGTTGAGTTGTCATCTTCACTTAGTATAACCAGTTGCTTACTAGGTGCTTAACAATGTTTAAAAGTGCATAGCATTGCTGTGACAGGAGCTAAGTACGAGCCAAAGCGGTGGTATAGGTCACATGTAGCGGAATTCAGCGCGTGGCCGACGAAAGGGTCAGACTTAAAGTCAGCAATAAGTACATCTTGTTGTGGGATAGGTAGAAAGTGGCTTACCACCATTGTGTAAATCTGGAGTGCTGCGGAGCCGAGGGTCTTGGTCATACTCGCTCCCAGTCGGGCTTCATATCGAGAGTAGAGTTTGTCAATCTTTTCGTCTGGAAGGCGGTCGATCTGATCCACAGAAAATTCTTTTCCCATGTCCTTTTTTGACTGACCTCCCATTGCGAGGGCTGACAATCTTTGCCTCTTAGGACTAGAAGCGCCGGGCGAAGTGTCACCCTGCTTTTCATCTGGTGCCACCGGTTGACCGGCAAGAAGATCATCGAGTAACTCGTCGCAATCCATGGCTATAGTTACGTACCTCCCGATTCTAATAGTAAACTTGTACACAATGTTAAACGAAATGCAAGATAAAATGAGGCAACATAAAAATAGTAGAGCCAAAATCGCTAACACTATATGTCGCAAGCCGACTCTATGTATCGCCCTCAACTATATGGTAACTACTTGGCTGAGAAGTATTTAACAAAAGCTTAGCATGTTTAGTTTTGGCAAGTCGTTCGCGCACAGCATTGCGCTCCGTCTGAGGTATGATGTCGTTTTCACGTAAGCACTCGTCAAAGCTCTCCCTGTCTTTACAGTGAAAAATAACTTCCCAACGGGTTTGCTCTCGTAGGTCTTTAAGTACAGCATTATACCGCCGAGAAAGTACCCATATAGTTTTCTTGGCATGTCGGCCGGAAAAAGCCAATTCGGAGAGCATGTCTTATTTTTGGTAAGTTGCTTGCTGGCGGCCATATCGTCAATAATGTACTGAATCGGCTGACCATGAAATATTTGATAAAGGACTCGTAAAAAATCATGAAGCTTTTCACCCGGATCTACAACATAAACTTCATCGTCATCCCAAATCCATTGTCGACTTTTATACGTCTCGTTATACTTAATGGTGGAGCAGAGTAACACAGTGTGATCGAAAGTGCGCCGATACGGGCCCTCTAGGAGGCCCAAAGCGAATTTTGTTTTACCACAACCCGTCATCCCATATATTATTGCTGAGTGGGCCTCACTACTAGTAAACAGCTAAGACAAACCTGCCATTTTCTTTGTTGATCTGAGCGTCCATCACTACAAAAACATAAACGTTTAAAGCCCCATCCGCTTCCAATTTCTTCGATAATTGAATGGTAATACCTTCGCTGGCGTTTTCCACAGCCCTAAATCCTTAGCAACCATGGCAACCTCCGGGTGACGTTTAGTTCCTCCTGCCATAAGTTTACGGACATCGTCCCACATCTGGTAGAGACGTATACCTTGGGCGAAGAGCTGGTTAGGAACTCCTTCAATGGTGACCTCCACCTTGGTAATCTTAGGGTTATAGAAGGCCTCGCTATGTCTAGCAAAGGCTGCCGTGAGTTCTTCGAAGAGCAGCAAGATTCCCTTCATCGACCTGGCAGGCACGTTAAGGTTTATGTTCCATAGTGCGTCGGACTTATTTTTACGATTTTTCTGTGCCTAAGTACTCTGTCGAACAAGATGCTCACCCTTACTGCGTACTGGTTACGGATTATTGTAGCCAACTGTGGGTTAGAGACCATCTCGAACTCAAGAGCGATATCTTTTACAGTGAAACTGGCGTCTCCGGTCGCCTTGATAACCCGGTTATAGTCATTAAAGGTGAGTTCGTATTCTAGCCTATGACCGAAAGCGGATTGAAAGAAGGCATATGGCTCTCCAGTAGCTTAAAGTCAAGAGGGATATAAAATTGGCTACCATAGGCCTTGGCAATCGGAGCGTCCTTAGCAACGCTCTCGTCCTTATTTCCGGCACCAAGCCTTATCCGAGGGACATTTCTGTCTCCCGAGGTATCAATTCCCTGGTATTGGGCATTATTTCGTTCTTCTTCCGTTTTCCAGAGGTCGAAATAGCAACCGTAGATGTCGCTGTTTTTGACGATCGCCCGGCCCAGGTTGTTGACCACGGTTCGATTAGCGTCGGTCGAGTTCAGCTCAATTTGAAAGGCCAGACGGGCGGTTCCAGGCACGATGACATCGTTGGCGCCAAGGTTTGGAAACCTCACTCATAGCTGCTGATTTTGGTCGATATGGGTTGTTGGTGATAACAACCGTCTGGCGGATGCCCATGACCCCCAGGGGCTCCCTTAGGCTTGAGCTTTCTTCCGTATTGCGACATATTGAAGCTGATGCATATATACATTTGTATTCTATATGATAGAATAACATAGAGTCTAAAATGAATGAAGATAAACCGCTCGAAGATTTTAAGGACCATGAAGTTGATGATGATATCGACGATGAAGTCGCCGAAACCTTTTTCATTCGAACCTCCTACAATCAACTGTTGAATGACACCGTCAATGATTACTATAATACTTTGGACGAGCCCACCGCAGGAAGGGACCACACTAAGTTTAAGGTGGAAAAAAATGGGCAGCTTCGCCTAATTAGCCATCCGGATTTAAATCTTATTAATAAGCGAACTGGAAAACCCCTGGCATTATCAACTATAGCTGGCCGGAGGGACGGTGGGGCCATTATCAGAAATCAACTCGGTTTCTTAGACTGGAGTCAGAAGAGTTCATTGCCCCCCAAGGATAAAGCTAGTATAAGACAAACGGATAGAGAGCTTGCGGAAGCTTCGACGTCGCTTGCGACGATGTCGCTTGAGGAAGCGGACGCCAGACGATTTTCAAATGTAGGCTCCATTACGGCTCAAGCGGAGGAGACCCTGCTAAAGACTATCCATGATCAGCCTATGGATACGACGGACTTAAATAGGTCTGACCTGGTGTATCGATATGGTGAGCTTAAAGGCCTAGATAAAGCAATGCAGACCCAGCGCGGTAAGCTTGTGAACAACCTTGCAAAGCTCACCGAGCTTGATAAATATATTGCTCTAGAAAAAAAGAAGTTGGGGGAGACCGATAATAAAGAAATGAAGCGAATAATTCGGGGAAGGCTCCAAGATCTCGAGCTCGAGCGGTCTGCGCGGCTCGAGGCGGCTTCAACCAATCGTCCCTCAAGTCACAAATCAGCCGAATTCGGGAAACCTTTCGGAGAATCTTGAATGAGGACACCACGCTGGCTGAGCGGATTAAGACTCTTTTCCTTCCGAGAGCAAGGGATCACCATCGCTTCAATCATCACCGCAATCGGATTGACAGTTGGCTTAATCATTGCAGCATTAACTTGAGGAGGGGGTGGAGAACCACCACCAAAGCACCCATCAATGGAATTGGAGAATGGGTAAAAAGGAGCTCAAAGCCCTCGGCAGTCTACTAGCGAAACTGGCGGGCAAGCCGCGGCTGCCATCCCCGGCATTATAGGCAGCATTATCTCCTGGCTGTTGTCAACAGCTGGTAAAGCGGTCGGTTGGCTTGCAGAAAATACCTGGGCTCTGTTCTTAGCTGTCGGAGGTTTGCTCCTGGTTGCGGCTCGTGACTAGATACTAACGAAGCGCTAGCCAGATGGCTAATGACCCTAAAGTGATCCCGCTTAAGATCATGAGCCTTCGCTTTATGCAAGCTGGAAGATGTAGTGCTGCTAACTGGCTTTTGGGCTAGTGGATCTGAAGTTGGTGGCCCTGCAAATTTACCGTCTTCGAAGCTACCTGTCTGAGGCACGCGCAGCGTCTGATGGTTTACATCCACCATGCCGACGTGGAGGTCGGCCGTAGCCACTAGGATATTATTGTTGTACCCTACGATGTCGGAATTAATACTCAGGGCCATGTTTTTTGGGGCCATGTATAAACCCGTTCCGAAGACCATGTTGAGTTCGCTACCGGCGTACTGCAGCACGTTCTGGTAGCGTGTTATCGAGGTGGGTATGTCCACAGGGGAGTTAATGGCGTCCTCCACATTGGATAAAAACTGCTTAATCGCCTCGAAACCTTTCGAAGTCCCGTCGATTCTAGACTTGATCTGAGCCTGGGCCCCTAGCAGAGCCCACACGTAGGTCCGGATTGAGTCGTTAATACGATCCATGCCGGCTTGAGTGACGCCTTATGAGTTTTCGAGCACGAACGTGCTCCAAGCTCTATTAACGCCGGAATATGTGCTTCCTTGGGGAGGGGGAGCCAATCACATTTAAGGAAGCTGCAATGGCGGTCCCGAGGGACCTCTGAGCCAAATGTCATTTGTGCGTAGTCCCAATTTCCGATTTTCTTCCTGGCCATGTGCTTATCTGGACTATCATCCTGGCAAATTCGTTCGAAAGCTCTCCTATCGTACGTGTTGTTAACCGGGTTCCAGGAAGGATCCTGGGGGAGGGCTACTTTCATTTCTTCCAAAATACGCCTCGTGGTATAATAAACGTGAAAGAAGTAGACCGACTGGAGGAGGGGGTTTCATGCGCCTCGTCCCCATTCAGGTGGTCGTTAAACGAAACTCTACATCCGGCCGTTGCACACCATACGGCAAATTGAGTTGATTCTGCCAAAACTGCATAGGGGTGATCGTCCAAGCTAAAGCTATGTCCTCATTTTTGACTTGTGGCAATCTATAGTTCGTCCAGATATCAGGCAATTTTGCGAAGAAGACGTTGTTGTGAGCAACCGTGATCATCATATATTTTGTGAAGTTTTCGGCCACCAACCTTCGTGGATATACCGATCCTGTCTTATAGATTGCTCCCGAGTTGAAGGTAAAAGCCTGAACGCAATACAGCTGAAAGATAATGTTTCACATAATTACCGATATTACAAAAGGGCCTACCTCCCTTCAACAGGCAATCGACAACAGAGACGGACGACGCCGAACAGGGATACCGTCGAATAGAAATACCGTGGGATGGTACAACATCCACGGATCAGTAGCCGACGCCGTCCAGCCAGGCTTATGGACTTTCAACGCTCTCGCTACGGCACTTAAAACGTTAGGTTTGTCCGTCCGTCACAGTAAACGAACAGACGGGGAAGGCTTCTATTACGATGTCGCACGACACAAGAATCTATTATTCCCATGTGATGTGCGATCTTTAGGATTCTTTAGAAGGAGACAGACCGGTAGATTTGAGCCCGAACAAGCTGTTATTCGTCCACCTAGAACAGCTAAACACCTTTGAGAAGTCCTCAGACGAGGCTCCTAGTAATCTACTAGCTGTTGTCGCCGTCGGCAGCTGGTCATATGGGGAGAACAAATCCTCGGTATTTCCGAACCCCGAGTTCAAGGCGCTGCAGGCGGGCACCCTTCCAGAGCTCACACTCTCCATTAAAGACGAGCGGGGCTCTGTCATAGACAACCACGGTTTGCCAGTGAGTGTCGTGCTTGAAATAAAATGAGCATATTCGGTGGATATGGCTCTGCGGAAGAAAATTACGCTACGCGGTCTTACGTTGATGCAGTTACTTCGCGATCTAAGGCGCCCACCGATCTGTCTCGGTATCTAAAGAAGACAGGATGGCCATGTAGACTTGGAGGGGGGTCGGATCATGAACATCGGGACCGTCAAAGAATAAATAGACGCCATTTCGACCAGGTAGGCGCAGTCCGGATTCCGCGATGGATGGAGACGCCTTAAAGAAGATGCTGTCACCTACGTTGACACAAAAATAAGTCAAATCCCAAAGGCCGTAATAACAATCGTGGCGGAGGAGCACGGACCTTTGGTGGGCGGGGAATATGAATGGTCATTCTGTTCAATCTCGGATGGTAAGAGCCATAGTAAAGTGGGCTACCTAATGACGAGAAAAGGAAAAATCCTCACCATGTCACTGTCCACGGCCAACCGTGATGGATCATTGTAAGGTAAACGTAGGCATCACTGTTAATAGTAAATTTCAACAAGGTTACGATAAAACTAAGTCCCAACGCTCTCATTCCTCTTACATTACTTTCCAATCACTGCTAGAAGTAGAGGCGATGTTATCAACTTTCAGACACTTGATACGATTCAGACCCATGCTTCTAGAGTTGTTGCATTACTTATTGAACTAGAGGTGTGACATCGTTTATTACATGAAAGACGCAAGGTTCGGTTGTACTCATTGAACTTGATTTACCATTTAATGAGGTCAGAAAAAAAGCGGATCATAAACTACCATGAGTATATTAGGTGGATATGGGGCTCCAGCTAGTTGTGTTAATGAGGCTGTTTCTCGAATCTATCTCAATGTAAAAAAAACGGCTGATTGGGATATAGACTTGGAGGGGAAGAGGATCGTGAACCTTGGAAATTCCAAAGTAGATACAGACGCTGCTTCGATAGAGTCGGCTAAATCGGAATTCAACAGGCGTTTTTCCAAAAAAGTTGCCGATGGTAGTTTATCGATGCAAAGTAATCTTAATATAGATAAAAATCGAATAGAAAACTAGGTCTTCCTATAATTCAAATGATGCTACCAATAAAATTTACGTTGACAGAAAAATCGGTAAAATCCCCAAGCCCGTAATAACTATCAAAGCGGAGGAAGCGGACCTTTGGAAAACTTTGAATATGAATGGACATTCGGTTCAAACTCGGAGGGTACGAGTCATAGTAAAGTTGGCTACATGATGATGAAAAGTGGAAGAATCCTCGCCATGTCACTGTCTGCAGCCACACGTGATGGATCAGAAACAGATCTGGTAGACGTGTACGTTTCTCATAATAGTCGTAGTACTACAAAACAATTCTGTAACTATAAAAGTCCGCTTACCGGACTTTCAGTGAACCGCTAGAAGTTTATAAGGCGATATTATCAACTTTAGGACGTGTCAATCAAATCGGAAGCATGCTTCCGGAGTGGTTGCCCTTCTAATTGAACTAGACATGCAAATAATATAATACATAAAAATGAAGGACGAAGTAACTCCGACAGCTCCAACTCTTTATCCGAGCCTGCCCGGTGATGGACATGCTTACCGTCTGCAGGAGATAACCCGCATACAAACTTTGTAAAAAACATAAAGGCGTTGTAAACGTTGTAGATGGCATTGACACCGCTTTGGTGACCGCCGGTGCGAGGCTTGGTATCGGGGGAGTTGGGCTCTCTGCAATAGTCGTAGCGCTCATTGAGAAGTATTGTAACTTGTCGTCTGCTTGCTTACAGCTATACACTTCAACTATCTGTCGAGAGTGTACTGTCCTCTGCTATCAAACCAAGCGATTATAAGGTGGGGTTCGCCCGGTACAAAAATATTTACTTCCTTGCAGTCTATATGCTATGTAAAACATAGCCTGGGGTTTACATAATCACTACAGAGTCGCGGCAGTAGAGATACATTCTTTTTTCCAAAAAATAATCCGGTTTTACAGGACATATGCTTGGGGGTTAAATCATTGGTTGAGGAGCCCGCCGGGTCACTGTGTGTTGCTTTATTTCTCTAATAAAAAATGTGTCACTGTGTGTCGCTTTATTTCTCTAAATGTGTCACTGTGTGTCGCTATATTTCTCTAAATGTGTCACTGTGTGTCGCTATATTTCTCTAATAGGAAATTTTTATTCTGTTTAATCGATTTATTTCCTTCTGTAGCTCTCTACGATTGTGACACCACTTTCTCCTATACCCACACTTGTAGCAAAGCTGAAGTTTGTTGGTGACACCAACTCCACAAACAGTACATGGTCTATTCAAACAACCTCCGCGGCGTATGAGAGCCATATGGGTATTGCAGTATTCTCTACAACAACTTTTGTTGCACTGGTTATTCTTACCTTCATTCCCGCATTTCTTCAGCTTAAGTCTGCATACCGTAGTTTTGGTATAAAAAAATCGTGAGAAAATAACTTCGAATCTCGCTTTTTCTCCCCATTAGACTGTACCCTTGCATAATAGTCCAGTCTGGAGAAACACTATATAGTCACAGACAGAGAGAGAGAGAGAGAGAGAGAGAGAGAGTATTGTATTACTATCTTAGCAAGATATCCCATGTCTGACTCAAACCTCACTTTTACGGTTTGTACCTCGATCTGTATGTGGAATGTTGTCATAGCAAGGTATATTTATCCTAGGTATACCACGTTATGTATTTCAACTTTAAAACTAACCATTACTAAACCAAACACAAACACTCCCAACAAACAGTAACCCTAACCCAAACCCTTACCCTGACAAAAACTCCGAAATATACAAACCGAGGAACAAGATTTCTACCTCACAACGAGAGGGATACAAAAGCGTATACAGACACTCTTTTTATTTCCAAGGTTGTGGATGTGTCAACTTTAGTACGTAAATTGTGAAAATGTGTTTGCATGTAAGTTCCGCCCTATAGTCAGCTTTTCCCAGTTTATCCGGTTGTCAATGTTCTTAGAAATGGTTGCATGTTAGGGAAAATGTAATACTAAAATATTAATATTTCTCGTTGGCAATAAATTTCCGGGAGCGGGAAGTCGTGGTTTCGATCCCCGGCCGCCATATACCAAAGTCGTAAAAAATGGTACTGTTACAGCTCCCCTTGCTCGGCGCTCAGCATATAAGGGTAGTTGCAGGACTGCTGGCCCAGTGTCAGGATAATGTGACTGGGTGTGGTACGTATCATGCCACATGTCTACGGCGTGATACTGCCTTGTGGCAGCACTGTATCTGTCTCAAGTATACATCGTCTCCAAATAACTGAAATACTGTCGGTGGGACGTTAAACCCAACAAACAAACAAACAATTAATTTCGTTTATTATATACAATATACTGGGTACATTATCTTTTGAAAACGTTAGATCGACTCAATTAAAAACTTATGTCGGGTTAAATACTAAAATTAGTTCTTTACTAAAATTAATGATTTTGCAGTACGTATGACCTTTTGTCACAGTCAACATTTAAGTCCAAACTGTACGATTACAACAATCCTGCACAAACAACGCACACAAACTGTGTACACATACTGTGCACTTTTCTGTTCTATTTAATACTTCTAAGTTGGAGGGGAATTAATAGGCAACAAACTAGAGTATCTAGTATTTACACTTCAATAGTCACCAACATCTGTTATCCAAAATCTAGTCATTTGATCAATGTTTGATTCTTTCACACTGCTGTTAACTTCTCTTCTATACTTTTAGAAGTTCTTAACTCAATCATTAAAATGATACTGTTAGAAATCCAAGTCACAGTACCAAGTATTCACAGGTGTCAAGCCCACACATCCCCGAAACCAGGGAAACCTCGATTTATATACCAGTGTTTGGGACTGAAGAGCCAACAGCCTGGCTCACAAATATGATAGTAAGCTCAGCACAGTTCACCAAACCAACGCCAAGATTCATGGCTCTAGCCGATGACAGGCAGTCCCAACAAACTCTTTGGTTATTTTCTCCCAAAATACTACTTAACAGTCAATCTGGGTCGAATTCCACCAACTATTATTAGCGCTAAGTAAAGCTTAGATACTTAAAGCTGAATTTCATTACTCTAATAAAAATACCCAAATGTTTCCTTTTATTATTAATTATTATTAGTTATTAAGGTAATAATTAATCTCTGCGTAGTCATGTACTCGAATATTTCATAAAATAGCACTGGTGGAATGTGTATCTACTTAGTTTAAGAATTAAAGTATTACTTAGCGCTAAGTAATGTTGCTGGAATTCAGGCCTGCTCTCTGACCAGCATAATTCTGAGTCGCTTTGATACTCAAAGAATATGTTGTTAAAAAGTAGTAGCAGCACAACCTTCGAACTTACAATTCTGTTCGACTGTCGTGTAAAATGTGCACACTTCCAAAGAGTGTGATACGTAAGACAAACTTCCAAGATTAAAGAATGAAATATCTTTCAGACACAGTACTATTACAGAATGCAAAGTATAATGCATGTTATAGAAATGTTTACAAATTAAACATCAAACACCTACACATATATTTATGAGTGTATGCGACGGCTACAGTTACTTTATGCATACACGGTTTACAATCTAGCCTCTGTATTGTTTTCTCTTTTGCCTTTCATTTGGCTTGAGCTAGTTCGATGTTAAGCACCCAAAACCATTATCCATGAATTGAACCAACAGCATTCGGGGATTTTAAATATGCACGATCATACATATATCAAAAGTGAATGCCACTTAGCTGGTAACAAACAGTAAATAAACACATTCATTCATGATATTATGTAATACATGTCTGTTTAATTAATAAAGCAAGTAGAGTGCCAAAAATATCCCACGTTGGTTCACAAGAGGATCTAAAATATGCAGGGGTTTTGCGTAACATTTAAGCAAAAAGTGAAAATTAAAATACATGTATGCGAAAAGACGATTAAAAACTGGAGACAGAGCATGTTTTTGTGTTGAGAAACTTTATGTAAAACCACTATATGACTCACGACCAGATACGGTAATTAGTTTCATATTTGTATTCTAAAATGAGACTTTGTCTACTTTCATTACGCCACATACACGTGCGTATGAATAAATGGTGCCGTTGAAATTAACGTTACGATACATGTTAATCTCAGAAAACACATGACTTCTAAATGTTGTATGCACAGACAGACAGAGAGAGAGAGAGAGAGAGAGAGAGAGTGGAAAGTTTTCATGGAAATTTACCAAGCAATTGATATAATGGCATTAACTGGGCGGAAAATATTTGTATTTATGAAAGTAGTGATACGATCAATTATGTTATTGGTGTGAACTTAAGGAAATAAACAGGTGAAAGTACGTGTTACTTGATTACCAACAGGATTTTGATAGCCTGGGAAAGCAAAATATGTCTGGGCAGTTAAGGGGCCCTAAGTTGATTTCCACGAAATAGTTCATCAGATAAAATATTCATTGAAAATCGAGTTGTGGTCCAAAATTGTTTGAAACGTTTGCATGCAATACATGTTTATACTTGATGTAAACGACAGTATCGAGTCTTGTGTAGATACAAGTTCCTCATTTTCCTTAAAAGTATCGGCGAGTCGTTAAACTACGGAAGCCTTTCTGGGATAACGACTTGACATTAAATTTGACAAAATTGTATTTTTTCCCCACAGGATTTAATCAACAGGTGAAAGTATGGTAATTATTTGTTGTTATTTCAACTATTTTAATTTTAAGTGTTTTTATTAAAAACCTTGGGAAAACATGTCTTGACAAGTCTTCACTTAAACTCATTTACATATTCTACTATATAAGCTTCAACATCAGACGGGGAAAAACAAGAAATCATATGGTTTTAGCTGTAGAAGCTAATAGTAATAATAGAAAATACAATTCGTGCGGTTTAAAATTTGAATCTCAATATTGATTTGAATTATCGAAAATCAAATGTCCTTTAAAAACGAGACAAATCTTTAGATGCATGACTCTCACCGGAGTACCATAAGCCTAATCAAAACAATTCAGGTCAAAGTTTAAATATTTACCTGGTTACTTGGGAGCCTCATTTTTCAAGGGGTCAAGGTTATTTTAGCAATTATGCTAGTAGGTCATGAGGTGACCATTATATACTCTTTATAGAAAATTGCAAAATTATTCTTCTGTGAAACCAGTCATAAGTAGCCGATCCATATTGAGGTTATTCATTGCAAAAAATCCAGCCTTGTAATCATGACAATTTATACTTTGGTTCTACTAAACAGATTTGTAAAAGTATAAACGTTTATCCGAGAGGTACATATTGTGCTCGTATTGTGCGTTTTGATTATCTCGATTTAACTAGTAACGTTTTTTTACTTTGGTAACATGCAGCTAAGATAAAATGCAAATTATTATTTATAATTTTTCAAACTCAAATTTACGAAATGTACAACGACATACACGAAGCGTTTTACGCCGTACATCACGACATTCGAGAATGAAGCCGCATCAGATAACACTCGCAGGTTTACAACTGCATACTTGACTTTTACATGTCTACGCGATAAACATTTGTAGACGATTTTGCAA
>CM037778.1:88180453-88215466 GCA_021229015.1 Solen grandis
AGATAGTCATATTGGGTTTTGTACTTTTTTTTATTATTAGGGACTTTCTGCCTACAGGCGAAAGAATCATATTGGGTTTGTACTGTTTTTTTATTATTCTTCTTCTTCTTTCTTTTTCTTTTTTTTCTTCTCTTATATTTGTGTTAATTCGAGGGAGTTGCCATTGACTCAGAACAATGAAAATTTTATGGCATAATATATTGCAAACAATGAGGCTTTCGGATGCAATGAATTGGTATATTTTTATGACGTCATATAACGTCAGACTTGACGTCACCGTGAAGAAAAAGTTTGTACGCGGTCTACAGCCATTATTTCTGGACCGATTTCCATAAAAAATTTCACAGAATGTGTATGTTAGGCTCTAGTTGAGCTTCCCGGTGTTCCGTTTTTCAAAAATTCGAAAAGTTCCATGGTTCTATGCGAATCCAAGATTTCGAACCAAGGTCGTAAATTTTTAAATGCACATTAAATCGGTCCTATTTGAGATAGAAAAGTGATATTTGGTCAGTATTAGGGTCTCTGGAGGTCTTAAAAATTTTTGTAAAAATAAACGTATATGACTTCACGTGTACGGTCATTATTTGATAATGTTATTTATATTAACAAGGGTTATGTCTATATGTTGAAATGTCGAAGGGCAAAAGAAAATTTAATGACACATGAATCGGACGCTGAAATTTCGATTTCAATGATTTTCAGAAGCTATGACGTCATAATGACGTCCATTTGAAATTGAATTCGAAAGTTTTGTACCACGGTCCCGAGCCATTATTATGGGCCGATTTTTATTCAAATGTTCACAGGATGTGTATATTACGTTCTAATTGTGTATACGGTGTCTTTTTTTCAAATTTCGAAAAAGTCCAAGCATCTATGGCGGATCCAGATTCGATCCAAGGACGTCAATTTTTTTATGCTTATAAAACTGTCCTATTTGAGATAGAAAGTTGAATTTTGTCAGTTAGTAGGTCTCTGGTGTCTAACAATTATGAGAAAATCAAACGTCATATGACGTCACGTGACGTCATTTTTTTATTATTATTATCTTTTTCTTTTCCTAACTAAACGCTTATTTTAATATGTTGCAAATTAGTCCTAGGACGATTGAAAATGTTTATGGGTTTATTAGTCACGTGAGGAAATTTTGATTTTCAAGGGATTATTTGCAGCTATGATGTACATGACGTCACAGCAAAAAATAAGTGAAAAATGGTGTTCGCGGCTCTACAAGCCGTAATTTTATGGTCGGATTGTCTTCAATTTTCACAGATGGTACATCTTGAAAACTAAGGTGTGGCATATCCTGTCAGCTATCCGAAATTCCCGAAAAAGACTCTGAAGTTCTGTGGCTGAAATAAGATTCGAACTTTAGGACCGAAAATATCATTTTAGGATTAAAGAGCTTTCAGGATGAGATGAAAGTTGAAACTTACACAGTTGCAGTTCTGCAGATTTCTAAATATATTTTGAGTCGTGACGTCATGTTTGACGTTATGTTACGTCAAAAGCATACTTTTAATTTTTATTTTAGGGCAATGATTTCGACATGATGCCAGTTGTTCAGAATAATGAAGATTTCAGAGTTATGACAGTAAAGTATGCGCTTTTGAAAACAAAGCATCTTCAGCACCTATGACGTCATATGACCGTAGAGCTAAAATCAGTGAAAAATGGTGTTCACGCTCTACAGCCGCATTTATGGTCGGATTGTCTTCAAATTTTCACAGATGGTACATTCTTGAATACTATGGTGTTGCATATCCTGTCTGCTAACCGGAAATGCCGAAAATACGATGTCTGTGGCTGAAAATAAGTATTCGACATAGTAGGACGAAAATTTCATTTAGGATTAAAGAGCTTCAGGATGAGATAGAAAGTTTGAAACTTACACAGTTTGCAGTTTGCAGTTTTCTACAATATATTTTTTGGACGTGTGTCATATGACGTTATGTGACGTCATAAGCTTACCTCTTAATTTTATTTTAGGGCAATGATTTCGAACAATGATGCCAGTTGTTCAGATAATGAATATTTCAGAGTTATGACAGTAAAGTATGCGCGTTTGAACAAAAGCATTTCTTCAGCTCCTATGACGTCATTTGACGTCAGAGCTAAAAATTGTGAAGGAAAAATGCTTGTTCACGCTCTACAGCCGTAATTATGGTTCGGATTTTCTTTCAAATTTTCACAGAGGTACATCTTGAAACTAGGTGTGCATATCCTGTCTGCTACCGAAATTCAGAAAAGACGAAGTTCTGTGACTGAAATTAAAATTCGAACATAGGACCGGAAAATTTCATTTTAGGATTAAAGAGCTTCAGGATGAGATAGAAAGTTGAAACTTACACAGTTTGCTGTTCTTCAGAATTTCCATCTTATATTTTGAGGTCGTGACGTCATATGTCGTTATGTGACGTCATAAGCATACTTCTTAATTTTTATTTTATGGCAATGATTTCGACATGATGCCAGTTGTTCAGAATAATGAAAATTTCAGAGTTATGACAGTAATAAAAGTATGCGCTTTTGAACTAAAAGCATCTTCAGCACCCTATGACGTCATCTGACGTCAGATTAAAATAGTGAAAAAATGGTTGTTCAGGCTCTACAGCCCCAATTATGTCGGTTTTTCTTCAATTTTCACAGATGGTAAAATTTGAATACTAAGGTGTGGCTTATCGTGTAGCTATCTGAAATTCCGAAAGACCGAAGTTCTGTGCTGAAATAAGATTCGAACAAAGGACGAAAATTTCCATTTTAGGATTAAAGAGCTTCAGGATGAGATTGAAAGTTGTGAAACTTACACAGTTTGTGTTCTGCAGAATTTCTTAATTATTTTGAGTCGTGAGTCAAATGTCGTCATGTAGACGTCATAAGCAATTACTCTTAATTTTCATTTTAGGGCAATGATTTCGACATGATGCTAGTTGTTACGGTATAATGAAGATTTTAGAGTTATGACAGTAAAGTATGCGTTTTTGAACATAAGCATCGTCATCACCCTATGACGTCATGTGGACGTCAGAGCTAAAATTATTGAACAATGGTGTTCGCAGCTCTACTGCCGCCCATTTATGTCGGTTTTTCTTGTAAATTTTCACTGATGGTACACCTGGACACTAAGGTTGTACATATCCTGCCAGCTTACGAAATTCCGAAAAACCGAAGTTCTGTGGTGAAGTATATTCGAACATAGGACCAAAAAATTTTCATTTTTAGGATTGGAAGAGATTTCAGGATGAGATTAGGAAAGTTGAAACTGCAACAGTTGCAGTCCTGCTTTATTTCTACAAATTATTTGAAATCGGACGTCAGAGGGACGTCTTAAGCATACCCACTTTATTTTTAATTTGGGGCATTGATTTCGACATGATCAGTTGTTCAGGTTAATGATTATTTCAGAGTTATGAAGTAAAGGATGCGACTTTGACAAAAGCATCTTCAGCACCCTAGGACGTCATTTATGAAGTTCAGAGCTAAAAATAGTGAAAATATGGTGTTCACGCTTACAGCCGCCATTTTATGATCAGATTTTTTCATATTTTTACAGATGGTACATCTTGAAACTAAGGAGTGAATATTTGTGTACAGCCTAACCTTATTTCCGAAAAACCGAAGTATTGTGGTAAGCTATGATTGAACAAAGGACCAAAAATTTCATTTTAGGGCTAAAGAATTCGGATGAGATAGAAAGTAGAAATTACACAGTTTGCAGTTCTGCAGAATTTCTTAATATATTTTGAGTAGTGACGTCATATGACGTCATATGCATATACTACTACTGCTACTTATTTTTTTTTCTTTGTAAGTAAACGTGATTTATAAATATATGTCTAAATATCAGCTTGAACAGGAATTATACAGAGGTGAGTCTTTACATGAAACTTCTATCTCTGCGTTTTTGCATAAACACAGGTTTCAGGAAAGTCCTATATTCACGTTTAGTCGAATGACATCTATTTATTCTTCTTCTTATTCTTTTTTTCTTCCTTCTTATATTTGTGTTATTTTCGAGGTGTTGCATTGACTCAAACAATGGAAATTTTATGCTATATTTCAAACCAGGAGCTTCGGATGCATGGAATTTCATATTTCATATGACGTCTCATAACGTCACATTTGACGTCAGGTTGAAAAAGATTGTTCGCAGGTCTACAGCCATTATTTCTGGACGATTTTTCATCAAATTTCACAGAATTTGTTATGTTAGGCTCTAGTTGTGCACGTCCCTGTGTCCGTTTTTCAAAATCGAAAAGTCCATGGTTCTATAGCGAATCCAAGTTCGAACAAGGTCGTAAATTTTTAAATGCTTATAAAATCTGTCCTATTTAAGATAGGAAAGTTGATATGTAATTAGTATATAGGCCTCTAGATTGTTTTAAACTTGTGTGAAAAATAATGTCATATGACGTTCGTGACGTCATTATATGAGAATGTTATTCTAATATAACAAGAATATTTCTATATGGTGTATTGTCGAAGAGGGCAAATGAAACTTTATTGACAACATGCTTAAACGCTGAAATTTTGATTTCCATGTAATTCATATGCCTTTGTCGTCAATTATGGACTTCACACTCGAAAATATGCAACACAAAAAGTTGTTACGGGTCTACAGCCATTTCTTTGTTTATGGACCGATTTTCATCAAATTTTCACGAATGTGTTTATAGTTATAGTTGGCATTGTTTCTCGGTGTGTCGTATTAGTTTTTTGGCTTGTTGTCCTCTTTTTTTGTTTTTGGTTTTCTTTTGTTTGCTGTTTTTGTTAATTTTTGTTGTCCTTTTTTTTTGTTGTTTCTTTTTTTCTTGTTTGTGGTTTTTGTTTTGTTTTTTTTTTTGTCCGTTTTTCAAATTCGAAAGTCCATGGTTCTTTAGCGAATTCAAGATTCGAACAAGGTCGTAATTTTTAAATGCTTATTTAAAATCGGTCCTATTTGAGATAGAAAAGTGATATTTTGGTCAGTATATAGGTCTTTGGGAGTCTTAAAGATTTTGTGAAAATAAACGTCTATGGACGTCACGTGAGTTCATTATATGATAATGTATTTCTAATATTAACAAGGTATTTCAATATGTTGAAATTGTCGAAGGGCAATGAAAAAATTTAAGGACAATGATTCACATGCTGAAATTTCGATTTCAATGATTTTCAGAAGCTAAGATCATAGTGGACGTCAACATTGAAATTGCTACGAAGTTGGGTTACACGGTCCAGAGCCATTATTAATGGGCCGATTTTTATCAAATTTTCACAGGAATGTGTATATACGTTTCTATTGTGTATCCGGTGTCCGTTTTTCCAAAATTCGAAAAGTCCAAGCATCGAACCAAAAGACGTCAATTTTAAATGCTTATAAAAAACTGTCCTATTTGAGATAGAAAGTTGAACTTGTGTCAGTTAGTAGTTCTCTGGATGTTTCTAACAATTATGTGAAAATAAAAAACGTCATAGGACGTAAAGTACGTCATTTTTTTATTATTAATTATTATTTTCTTCTTCCTACTAAACGCTTATTATTTTAATATGATGCAATAGTCTAGGACGATGAAATTTTTATGGGCTTTCGAACCATAGACCGTCAAATTTTTAAATGCTTATAAAAAACTGTCCTATTTGAGAACGAAAGTTGAAATTTTTTGTCAGTTAGTAGTTTCTGGATGTCTATAACAATTATGTGAAAATAAACGTCATATGACGTCACGTGACGTCCTTTTTTTATATTATTTTATTATTTTCTTCTCCTAACTAAACGCTTATTTTATATGTTGAATAGTCCTAGGACGATGAATTTTTATGGGTTATTAGTCCACGTCGGGATATTTTGATTTCAATGATTATCAGCAGCTATGGCGTCACAGCTAAAAATAGTGAAAATTGGTATGTTCGCGACTACAGCCGTCATTTATGGTCGGATTTTCTTTCAAATTATCACAGATGGTACATTATGAAACTAAGGTGTGCTATCTGTGCTAACCGAAATTCGAAGACGAAGTTCTGTGGCTGAAGTAAGATCGAACAAAGGGGACGAAATTTCATTTTAGGATAAAGAGCTTCAGGATGAGATTAAAGTTGAAACAAACTGAACACAGTTTGCAGTTCGCAGAATTATCTACATATATTTTGAGTTCGTGACGTCCTTTGACGGGGTATGTGACGGCATAAGCATATCTTAAATTTTTATTTAGGGGCAATGATTTTGACCATGATGACGTTGTTCAGAATAATGAAATATTTCAGAGTTATGACAGTAAAGTATGCGCTTTTAAACAAAAAGCGCATTTTCAGCTCCCTACGTCGTCATATTACGTCAGAGCTAAAAATAGTGGAAAAATTGGTTGTTCACGCTCTACAGCCACCATTTATGGTCGGATTTTCTTCAAATTTTTCACAGATGGTCACTGGAAAACTAAGGTGTGCATATCCTGTAGCTAACGGAAATCCGGAAAGACCCACGATGTTCTGTGGCTGAAATAAGATTCGAACTAGGACCGAAATTTCATTTTAGGATTATGAGCTTCAGGTTTGATGAAGAGAAAGTTCAAACTTACACAGTTTGCAGTTCTGCAGAATTTCTTAATATATTTGGAGTCGTGGTCGTCAAATGTCGTCATGTGAGTTATAAGCATACTCTTAATTTTCATTTAGGGCAATGATTTCCACATGATGCAGTTGTTCAGAATAATGAAGATTTTAGGAGTTATGACATATAAGTATGGCGCTTTTGAAACAAAAGCATCTTTCAGGCACCCTATGGACGTCATGTGAGTCAGAGCTTAAAAATAATATTGAACAATGGTGTTCGCGCTCTACTGCTGCCATTTATGGTCGGATTTTCTTCTATTTTTCACTGATGGTACACCTTGAAACTAAGGTGTTACATACCTGCCAGCTTACCGAAATTCCCAAAACAAGTTCTGTGGTGGAAGTAATATTCGAAACATAGGACCAAAAATTTCATTTTAGGATTATGAAGAGCTTCAGGATGAGATAGATAAGTTGAAAACTTACCAGTTTGCAGTTCTGCATTATTTCTTACAATTTATTGTGAATAGTGTCGTCAGAGGACGTCATAAGCATACCACTTATTTTTTAATTTGGGGCAATGATTTCGACATTGATGCCAATTGTTCAGAATAATGAAATATTCAGAGTTATTGCAGTAAGTCATATGCCGTTTTTAGAGCAACGCAATTTTTTCAGCACCCTATGACGTCACGTGCGTCAGAGCTAAAAATTAGATGGAAAAATGGTAGTTCGCGACTCTACAGCCGCCAATTATGATCAGATTTTCTTCAAATTTTTACAGATGTTGCATCTTTAAACTAGGTGTGAATATTTTGTCAGCTATCCTTAATTCCAAAAAACCGAAGTCATTGTGGCTGAAGTATTATTCGAACATAGACCAAAAATTTCATTTTAGGGTAAAGAACTTCGGGATGAGTAGAAAGTGAAACTTACACAGTTGCAGCTGCAGAGTTTCTTAATTATTTTGAGTCGTGCGTTCATATGATACTACTACTACTGCTCTTATTTTTTTGTTCTTCGTAACCTAAACGCTTATTTTTCGCGGAATATAATGCAATTAATCAGCATGAACATGAAATAATACAGAGGTGAGTCATTACATGAAAACATCTATCTCCTGCTTTTGCATTAAACACACCCCCCCCCCCAAAGGGGGGGGGGGGGTTGCAGAAAGTCCTATCATTCGTTTTAGCGAATGACATCTAGTATTCTTATTAGGTCTTTTGCCTAAACGCGAAAGTCTATTGGTTTTGTTATGTTTATTATTAGGACTTTCTTGCCTAAAGGCCGAAAGTCCTATGGGGTTGGTTATGTTTATTAGGGGACTTTCTGCTTACAGCTGATAGTCCTATTGGGTTGTTATGTTTATTAGGACTTTCTGCCTAAAGCAGTAAGTCCTATTGGTTTGTTATGTTTATTATTATTAGGACTTTCAGCCTAACGCCAGATAGTCCTATTGGGTTAGTTATGTTTTTTTTTATTATTCTTTTTCTCCTGACTAAAACGGCTTATTTTTATATGTTGCAATAGTCCTAGGACGATGAAATTTTTATGGCTTATTAGTCACGTGAGGAAATTTTGATTTCAATGATTTTCAGCACCCTATGACGTCATATGACTTCACAGCTAAAATATAGTGAAAATGGTGTTCGCGCTCTACAGCCCGTCAATTTATGGTCGGATTTTCTTCAAATTTTCAACAGATGGTACATCCTTGATCAAAGGTGTGCATGTCTGTCAGCTAACCGAATTCCGAAAGACCGAATAGTTCTGTGGCTGAAATAGATTCGAACATAGGAGACCGAAATTTCATTTTTGGATAAAAGAGCTTCAGGATGAGAGAGAAGTTGAATCTTATACAGTTTACAGTTCGCAGAATTTATACAAAATAGTTGATTCATGATGTCATATGACGTCATGGGACGTCATCAAGCATACTTCTTATTTTCATTTTAGGACAATGATTTCGACATGATGCCGATGTCAAAAATAATGAAAATTTTCAGAGTTATAAAAGCAAGTTTTCCTTTTAAAAAAAAAGCATCTTAAACACCCTTGACGTCAAATGACGTCACAGCAAAAATATTTGAAAAAGGGTGTTCCGCTCTAAAAGCCGTTTTTTTTATGGTGGGAATTTTCTTAAAATTTTTTCCCCAGATGGTACATTTGAATAAAAGGTGTGCTTCTTGTCACTAACCAAAATTTCCAAAGACCGAAGTTCGTGGCTGAAATAGTTTCGAACAAGGACGAAAAATTTCTTTTTAAATTTAAGACTTCGGTGAGATGAAAGTGAAACTTACAATTTTGCAGTTCTGCAAATTTCTACAAAATTGGAGTCGTGCGTCATATGAGTCATGTGACGTCTAAGCAACTTCTTTTTTTCATTTTTGGGCAATGATTTCGACATGTGCCAGTTTGTTCAGAATAATGAAATTTCAGAGTTAAAAGCAAAGTTTGCTTTTGAAAAAAAAGCATCTTCACACCCAATGGAAGTCAGACGTCCGCAAAAATAGTGAAAATGTGTTCGCGTTTAACCGTCATTTAGGGTCGATTTTTCCTTTTTCCCCCAAAGAGGGTCCCTTTAAACTCAGGTGTGCAATCCTGTCACAAACAAATTCCAAAGACGAAGTTTTTGTGGCTAAAAAAGGGTTCGAACATAGGACCAAAAAATTTTCATTTTAGATTAAAAGCTTAGGATGAGATAAAGGTTGAATTTTACACAGTTTGCAGTTCTGCAAAAATTCTACTATATCTTGATTTTTTGACGTCTAGACGTTTGTGCGTCATAAGCATACTTCTTAATTTCATTTTGGAAAGGATTTTGCATGATGCCAGTTGTCAGAATAACGAAAATTTCAGAGTTATGAAGTAAATATGCCCTTTTGAACAAAGAATCTTTAGCACACTAGGGACGTCATGTGACGTCAGACTAAAAATAGTAAAAAAATGGTGTTCACGCTCTCAGCCCCCATTTATGGTGGGATTTTTTCTTCAATTTTCACAGATGGACATTTTAAAAGGGTTAAGTGTGCATATCTTGCAGTTTAACCGAAATTCCGAAAGACCGAAGTTCTGTGGCTGAAAATAAGTTCGAACAGGAAACAAAAAATTTCATTTTAGGATTAGAGAGTTCGGGAGAGATAGAAGTTGAAAAAAAAACAGTTTCAGTTCTGCAGAATTTCACTATGTTTAGAGTTATGATATATGACGTCATGGGAGTCACAGACTAAAAATTAGTTCTTTCATTGCACTATTTTCGGAATATAATTTCAATTGTTCACATGAAAATGAAATATCCCAGAGGTGAGTCATTACATAAAAATTTCCCAATCTCCTGTTTTGCATTAAACAGCTTGCGGGAAAGTCCTTTCATTCGTTTTCACGAATGAACTTTTTTTATTATTATTTTCTTTTCTTCTTCCTAACTAAACGCTTATTTTTTTTATGTGGGAATAGTCCTAGGGCGATGAAAATTTTATGGCTTATTAGTCACGGGGAGGAATTTTTTTATTTCCCAAAGATTTTCGCCCTTGACGCCACATGAGGGCACAGCTTAAAAGTGAAAATGGGTTCGCGCTCTACAGCCGTCATTTATGGTCGATTTTTTTTCAAATTTTCACAGGGGTGGACATCTTGAATCAAAGGGGTGTATCCTGTCAGTTCCGAAATTCCGAAAGACCGAAGTTCTGTGGCGAAAAAGATTCGACATAAAAAAACCCAAAATCCATTTTAGGATAAAAAAAAGCTTTTAGGTGAATAGAAAGTTGAAAAAAATTTAAAAATTTGCAGCCCGCAGAATTTCTACAAATATTTTTAGCTGACGTCATATGACGCCCTGTACGTCATAGCAACTTCTATTTTCATTTTGGGCAATGATTTCGACATGATGCCCCGTTGTTCAGAAAAGGAAAATTAAAGGGTTTTAAAGCAAAGTATCGCTTTTTGAAAAAGCAAATTCACACCTATGACTTTACATGGGGCGTCACAGCAAAAATAGTGAAAAATGGTGTTTACGGGTCTAAAGCCCTCATTTTTGGTCGATTTCTTAAATTTCACAGATGGGACATTTTGAAAAAAAGGTTGCATATCCTCAGCTAAACGAAATTCCCAAAGACCGAGTTCGTGGCTGAAAAATTCGGAACATAGGACGAAATTTCATTTTTTTTGGGTTAAAGGCTTCAGAAAGAATAGAAGTTGAAACTACACAGATTGCAGTTCTGCAGAATTTCAAAATTTTTTGGTCTGCGTCATATAGTCTTTGGGACGTCATAAGCACTTTTTAAAATTTTCATTTTGGGAAATGATTTCGACATGATGCAAGTTTGTTCAGAATAAGGGAAAAATTTCAGGGGTAGAAGAAAGTATGCCGTTTTGAAAAAAGCTTTTCAGCACCTATGACGTCACATGACGTCACAGCAAAAAAGTGAAAAATTTGGTGTTTCGCTCACAGCCGTCTTATGGTCGGATTTTTTCAAATTTTCACAGATGCATTTTAAAAAATAAGGTGTGCTTACCTGTCACCAAAACCGAAATTCAAAGACAAAAGTTCGTGGCTGAAAAAGATTCGAACATAGGACGGAAAATTTCATTTTGGGAAATTAAAGAGCTTCAGGATGAATAGAAAGTTGAAACTTACACATTTGCAGTTCGGGCAGAATTTCTACATATATTTTTGTCGAGTCATAACGCATGTGACCATGGCATACTTAAAAATTTTTCCCATTTTAGGGCAATGTTTCGACATGATCCCAAATTGTTCGATATGAAAATTTCAGAGTTATGAAAGAAATAGCGTTGAAAAAAGCACTCAGCACCCTATGACTCACATGACGTCACAGCAAAAATAGGGGAAAAATGGGTTCGCTCTACAGCCGTCATTTATGGGTCGGATTTCTTCAATTTTCAAGATGGTACATTTGAACTGGGTGTGCATATCCTGTCACAAACCCCGAAATCCCAAAGACCCAAAATTTCTGTGGCGGAAATAATTCGAACATAGCCGAAATTTATTTTAGGATAAAGGCTCAGGATGAATAGAAAGTTGAATTACACAGTTTGCAGTTCTGCAGAATTTCTACATTTTTTTTTTGAGTCTGACTTTCATATGACGTCTTGACGTCTACATACTTCTTAATTTTTCATTTGGGTTTTTGATTTGACTTGATCCCAAATTTTGTTCGAATTATGAAAATTTCAAGTTACACAGTAGTGTATGGTTTTTGAAAACAGTTTTTCAGCACCCTATGAGTCATGTGGACATCAAACTAAAAAGAAGTCCATACGAAAAAAAAAAAAAGAAATAAAGGGTAGAGAATTTAATATATATTCTTTCTAACGGAATTAGTCTTTAATATTTTTCATTTTAGCAAGAAAGTCCTATCATCGTATCAAACGAATGAAATCTAGGTATTATTATTATTATTATTATTCTTTTCTTATTCTAACTAAAACGCTTATTTTTATATTGTTGCAATAGTCTAGGGACGATGAAATTTTTTATGGCGTATTTAGTCACGTGAGGACATTTGATTTCAATGAATTTTTTCAGCCACCTATGACGTACATGACGTCAGAGCTAAAAATAGTGAAAAAATGGTGTTTACGCTCTACAGCCGTCATTTATGGTCGGATTTTCTTCAAATTTTCACAGTGGTACATTTGAAACTCAGTGTGCATATCCTGTCAACTAACCGAAATTCCCAAAGACCGAAGTTCTGTGGTGAAATAGATACGAACATAGGGACCGATAATTTCATTTTAGGATTAAAGCGCTTCAGGATGAGGATAGAAAGTTGAAACTTACACAGTTTTGCAGTTCTGCTGAATTTCTACATATATCTTGAGTCTTGACGTCATATGACGTCTTGTGACGTCATAAGCTTACTTCATAATTTTCAATTTTGGGCAATGATTTTGACATGATGCCAGATGTTCAGAATAACGAATATTTAGAGTTAGACAGTAAATATGCCCTTTTGGAACAAAAGCATCTTTAGCACACTATGACGTTCATTGTGACGTCAGAAGCTAAATATAGTGAAAAATGGTGTTCACGCTTAACAGCCGCTATCTTATGGTCGGATTTTCTTCAAAATTTTCACAGATGGTTACATCTTGAAAAGTTTGGTGTGCATATCCTGTCAGCTAATCGGAAATCCGAAAGACCGAAGTTCTGTGGCTGAAATATGATTCGAACATAGGACCGAAAATTTCATTTTAGGATTAGAGAGCGTCAGGATGAGATAGAAAGTTTTAAAACTTAAAACAGTTTGCAAGTTCTGCTGAATTTCTACATTATGTTTAGAGTTAGATATCATATGACGTCATGTGGACGTCACAGATAATACTTTAGTTCTTTATCATTTGCACTAATTTTTCGGAATTAATGTCATTGTCAGCAGTACAAGAAATACTACCAGAGGTGGTATTAACATGAAACTTCTATCTCCTGACTTTTTGCATTAACACAGATGACAGAAAGTCCTATCATTCGTTTTCACGAATGGACATCTAGTTTTATTATTAGGACTTGTCTGCCTAAAGCAGGGTAAAAGTCCTATTGGGTTTTGTTTCTGTTTATTATTTAGGACTTTCTGCCTAAAGCAGAAGTCCTATTGGGTTTGTACTGTATATTTCTTCTTCTTCTTCCTTATTAGTAGGACCTTTCTGCCTACAGGCAGAAATCATATTGGGTTTGTACTGTTTTTTTATATTCTTCTTCTTTATTCTTATTATTTATTTCTTTTTTTTTCCTCTTATTTTGTGTAATTTCAGGTGTTGCCATTGACTCAGAACAATGAAATTTTTTGGCATATATTAACAAACCATGAGCTTTTCAGATGACTGAATTTTATATTCCTACGACGTCATATGAGTCAGTTTTGACGTCAGGTGGAAAAAGTTTGTTACGCGGTCTACAGCCATTATTTCTTGACCGATTTTCAATCAAAATTTCCACAGGGAATGTTTGTATTTTAGGCTCTAGTTGTGCATCTTGTGTACGTATTTCCAAATTCGACAAGTCCATGGTTCTATAGCGAATCCAAGATTCGAACCAGGTCGTAAATTTTTTAAATGCTTATAAAATCTGTCCTATTTAAGATAGAATGTTGATATTTAGTCAGTATATAGGTCTTGGGAGTCTTAAAACATTTGTGAAAATAAATGTCATATAACGTCACGTGACGTCATTATATGATAATGGAATTTCTATTCTAACAAGATTTTTTATATGTTGAAATTTTCGAATAGGGCAATGAAAAATTAATGCCGCATGTTAGATGGATTTTCGATTTCAATTGATTTTCAGAAGCCAATGACGTCATATAACGTTCACATTTGAAATTTGACTACGAAGTTTGTACTCGGTCCAGAGCCATTATTAATGGGCCGATTTTCATCAAATTTTCAGAGAATGTGTATATTAAGTTCTAGTTGTGCAATCCCAGTGTCCATTTTTCAAAATTCGAAAAGTCCATTGTTTCGTAGCGGAATTCAGATTCGACAAGGTCGTAAATTTTTAAAATGCTTATAATAAAATCGGTCCTATTTTAGGACTGAAAGTGGTATTTGGTCAGTATATAGGTCTCTAAGAGTCTTTATATTTTGTGAAAAGAAATCGTCATATTGACGTCACGTGGACGTCATTATATGATAATGTATTTTTATATTAACAAGATTATTTCTATATGTTGAAATTGTCGAAGGGCAATGAAAATTAATGACAAAATGATTTAGACGCTGGAAATTTCGATGTCAAGGAATTTTCAGAAGCCTATGGACGTCATAGGAGTCCACATTTGAAATTGACTACAGAAGTTTGTACACGGTCCAGAGCCATTATCTAATGGCCGATTTTTCATCAAATTTTCACAGTGTGTGTATATTACGTTCTTATTGTGGTATACCGGTGTCCGTTTTTCAAATTCGAAAAGTCCAAGCATTTATGGGCTGATCCAAAGATTGAACCAATGACGTTCAATATTTAAAATGCTTATTAAAAACTGTCCTATTTGAGATAGATAGTTGAAATTTTGTCAGTTAGTGGTTCTGGGTGTTTAACAATTATGTGAAAATAAACGTCATTATGACGTCACGTGACGTCCTTTGTTTATTTTTTATTATTCTTTTCTTCGTCCTAACTAAACGATTATGTTAATATTGTTGCAATAGTCCTAGGACGATTGAAATTTTTATGGTGTTTAGGCACGTGAGGAAATTTTGATTTCACCCCTTCTGATTATATGTAGCCATATCTCAATAATATCGATTTTGAAATTATTAAATGAATAGAAAATATAGTGACTAATTGACATTTCCAAAAGATATTTTGTTTATTTAAATTGGTTTAGCATAGATAAAGTTTAAGCAAAAAAACTAAAAATGAAATGAAGCTATTTGCTGTTAATATGCTGTTTTCTTGAGGTTTTAACAGTCAAATTTCTCAGAAACAAGGACAGGATGATTAGTTACTATACATTATGCGTTTATAAAATGTAGCAAGTTTAAGAACTTATCTAACTGGTACCCAAATTTATTGAAATTGGACATTCATATAAGAAGTTACATGGAAAATAAATATTTCATAATCATGCATCATAAAAATATGGAAAAGGTACGCGCAGGGGTCACAAGCTTAAATACTTGCGCAACGACTTAAAAAAAAAAAAAAAAAAAAAAAATATCAAATTGCAATAGAGGGATATATCTTGATTTTTTTTTTTTTGTTTTTTTTTTTTGTTGTTTTTGTCGAATGTTGACATGTTTCCAAATTATGCATTGAAGATAAACATGATACAACTGCACAAGACAAATTCCGTATTTGCAACACTATGTACGCTAGCGAGCTGTTTGCAAGCCTTGACAATTTCACACGCAGCCCCACATTTTAGACCATCATAAAACTGCATTGTTATGCTACGAGTATTCATATGCATCATTTGTAGGCTGGGATGTTACTTTCAAAATATCACCATAGTTCGAATTCCAGGAATTTTGGCAAACTACGGAAGCCCAAACACGCCAAAATCGCTAAATACGATTAACTTACGTTACAGGGTGTCGAAAGGATATAGCATATACAAATATTCATACTTTTCCTTAATGAGGCTAAAATCTAAACAAGGTTTACAACTGAGCTGGATGTGATGTGAAATTCTATGTGTGATGAAAGTTAGAAACTTACACTTGAACACTGTTTCTTGTCTTTCATGTCATATGACATAGTATAACTGTTGTATGTAAACTACATGTGCAAGATATAGGCGAGACTTTTATTAAAAGTCACAGGGAAGCGTTCTATTTGTGCTATTTTATATCGGAATAGAGGGATAGAAAGTTGCAATTTGGACAGGATTTTCTATTATGTTCATCTTCTATATATTTACTTTATAGTGCAGATGTTGCAGAAAAGAAAGTCCATCATTCGTTTAAACGAATGACATTAGTTAGGACTTTCTGCCTAAAGCAGAATGTTCTATTGGGTTTGTAATGTTTTATTATTATTCTTAGGACTTTTGCCTTAAAGCAGAAGTCCTATTGGGTTTGTATGTTTATTCTTCTTCTTCTTATTATTATTATTATAGATTCTTTTTTTTCCTAACTAAACGCTTATTTTTCTATGTTGCAATAATCTGAGGGGACGATGAAATTTTTATGGCTTATTAGTCACGTGAGGAAATTTTGATTTCTATGATTTTCATATTGTCTATGACGTCATATGACGTCAAATTGACATATGCTACAATAGTTGGGAAACTGTCCAGAGCCATTATTAATGGACTGTTTTTCATCCATATTTTCACAGGATGTGTATAGTTAAAGTTTCTAGTTGTGCCATCCAGGTGTCCGTTTTCAAAATTCGAAAAGTCCAAGGTTCTATAGCGATTCAAGATTCGAACCAAGGTCGTAAAATTTTCAATTGCTTATAAATCCGGTCTATTTGAGATAGAAAGATGATTATTAGGTCAGATATATAGTTCTCTGGGAGTCTTAAACATTTGTGAAATATACGTCATTATGACGTCACGTGGACGTCATTATATGATAATGTATTTTATTATTAACAAGCGTTATTTCTATTATGTTGAAATGTGAAGGCAATGAAAAATTTTAATGACAAATGATTTCAGACACTGAAATTTGATTTCAGTGATTAGGCATAAGCCTATGACGTCATATGACGTCACGTTGGAAATTGACTACGAAAGTTTGTACACGGTCCAGAGCCAATTATTATGGGCCGTTTTCATCAAATTTTCACAGAATGGTATATTAAGTTCTAGTTGTGCATCCAGGTGTTCCTTTTTTCAAAATTCGAAAAGTCCAAGGTTCTATAGCGATTTCCAGATTCGAACCAAGTCGTAAATTTCAAATTCTTATAAATCGGTCCTATTTGAGATAGAAAGAATGATATTTGGTCAGTATATAGGGTCTATGGAGCTTAAATATTTTGTGTGGAAAATAAATGTCATATGACGTCACTTGGACGTCATTATATGATAATTGAAATTCTAATTCTAACATGATTATTTCTATAAGTTGAAATTTTCGAAGGGCAATGAAAATTTAATGCGCATGCTTCAGATGCTGACTATTTCGATTTCAATGATTTTCCAGAAGCCTATGACGGCATATGAGTAACCATTTGAAATTGACTACGGAAAGTTTGTACACGGTCCAGAAGCCATTATTATGGGCCGATTTTCATCAAATTTTCAGGAATGTGTATATTAAGTTCTGTTGGTGGATCAGTGTCCGTTTTCAAAATTCGCGAAAAGTCCATGGTTCTATAGCGAATTCAGATTCGAACCAAGCAGTCCTTCTTCTCGCCGCCAATCGTTCCTTTCCCCTCTCTTCCGTCCTCCCCGTTCGTTCCCCCCGTACCTCCCCCGTCCGCCCTTCTTTCTCCCGTTTCCGTTCCGCCGCGCCGCCCGCCGTTCCTTCGTCGTCGTTTTTCTCGCGCGCCTTCCTCTCCTCTCCGACCTCCCCCCCCGTCACTCCGCTCTCGTGCCGTCTCTCTTCGTTCTTCCCGTCTCCGTAGATCCCTCCTTCCCCCCGTCCCGTCCCGTTTATCGCCGCCCGTATTCTCCCTCCTCGTTTCGCGCTTCCGGTTACTCGTCCCCTCTGCCTAATTCGTCTTCGTCCCTTCGGTCCGTACTCCCCGCCCGCTCCCCGGTGTACCCTCCCGTCACCGTCTCCTCTCGCTTCGATCCCCTTCTTTCGTCCGTTCCCACCCGCCTTACGTCGTCTCTTCCGCTCTTCCTCCGTTCCTCCTCCACTCGTCGTTTAACCTCCTCCTTCCCTGCACTTCCGCCGTCCCTTCCGTATCGCCCGTCCCTCACCTCCTCTCGTTCCTACCCCGTAAATTTTTTAAATATGCTTATAAAAATCGGTCCTATTTAGGAACAGAAAAGAGATATTTGGTCAGTTTCTAGGTCTCTAAGAGTCTTTAATATTTTGTGAAAAAGAAACGTCATATGACGTCACGTGACGATCATTATATGATTAATGTATTTTTAATATTAACAAGATTATTTAATATGTTTTTGAAATTGTCGAAGGGCGATGTAAAATTTAATGACAAATGATTTAAGGGCCGATGAAAATATCGATTTAAATGATTTTCAGACGCCTTTGAGTCATCTTGACGTCACATTTGAAATTGATACAGAAGTTTGTACACGAGTCCAGAGCATGATTAATGGGCCGTATTCATCAAATGTTTCACAGAATGTGTATATTACGGGTTTCTTATTGTGTATACGGGTGTCCGTTTTTCAAAAATTCGAAATGTTCAAGAATATATGGCGGGATCAGATTCGAACCAATGAGTCAATATTTAAATGCTTATAAAAACTGTCCTATTTGAGATAGAAAGTTGAATTTTGTCAGTTAGTAGGGACTCTGGGTGTCTTAACATTATGTGAAAAATAAACGTCATATGACGTCACGTGACGTCATTGTTTATTATATTATTCTTTTCTTCTTCCTAACTAAACGCTTATTTTAATATGTTGCATAGGCTAGGACGATGAAATTTTTTAGGGGGTATTAGGCACGTGAGGAAATTTGATTTCAACCCCTACGCATATATGTAGCCATAGCTCAATAATTATCGATTTTTGTAAAATGAAGATGAATTAAAAATTATAAGATGAATATTGACATTTCCAATAGTATTTAGTTTATTAAAATTGGTTAGCAATACAAAGTTATAGCAAAAAAACTAAATTGAAATGAGTAATTTTGCTGATAATATGCTGTTTTCTTGAGGTTTTAACAGTCAATATCTCCAGAATGAAACGACTGAAGATAAGTTTAATACATTATGCGTATAAAATGTAGGCATGTTTTAAGAACTTTCTAACGGTACCAAATTTATTGAAATTGACTTCATATAGAAAGTTACATGGAAAATAAGATATTTCATAAATCATGCATCATAAAAATTATGGAAAGGTGACGCGCAGGGGTCACCAAGCTTAAAATTACTTGCGCAACGGACTTAAAAAAAAAAAATATCAAATTGCAATTGAAGGGCATATCTTGATTTTTTTTTGTCGAATGTTGACTCTGTTCCAAAATAAGCCTTTGAATTAATACATGTACAAACGGCACAAGACCAAAAATCCGTATTTGCAACACTATGTTAGCTAGCGAGCAGTTGCAAGCCTTGAAAAATTCACACGCAAACATTTTAGACCATCTATAATAATGGCATTGTATGTAACGATATTCATTTGCATCAGTTTGTAGGCTGGGATGTTAACCTTTTCAAAATTCACCATTAGTTCGAAAATCCCAGAATTTATGGCAAATCTACGGAAGCCCAACACGCCAAAATCGCTAAATACGCTTAACTCGTTTTACAGTGTCGAAAAGGATTATAGCACTATACAAATATTCATTACTTCTTTCCTACTGAGGCTAAAATTAAACAAGGTTACAAACTGTGCTGGAGTGATGAATTCTATGTGTGATGAAAGTTAGGGGAAACTTTCATTTGAAACACTGTTCATTTTTTCTTTCATGTCATATGACATTGTATAAATTTTGTATGTAAATACATGTGCAAGATTATGGCGGACTTTTATTAAAATTCACAGAATGTGTTATATTGTTTTTATGCTATTTATATAGAAATAGAGGAGATAGAAAGTTGCAATTTGGAAGATTATTTATTATGTAATCTTTATATATATATATATAAATAAGATGTTGCAGAAAGTCCTATCATTCGTTTAAACGATGACATCTAGTTATTATTATTATTCTTTTCTTCTTCATAACTAAACGCTTATGTAATATGTTGCAATAGACCTAGGACGATGAAATGTTTATGGATTATTAGTCACGTGAGGAAATTTTGAATTCATTGATTTCATCACCTATGACGTCACAAGCGTTCACAGCTAAAAATAGTGAAAAAGGTTTTCGCGCACTACAGCCGTCATTTATTGGCTCGGATTTTCTTCAAATTTTCAAGATGGTACATCTTGAATCAGGGTGTGCATATCCTGTCAGCTAACCGGAAATTCCGAAAGGACGAAGTTCTGGTGGCTGAAATAAGATTCGACATAGAAACGAAAAATTTCATTTTAGGATTAAAGAGCTCCAGGATGAGATAGAAAGTTGAAACTTACTCAGTTTGCAGTTATGCAGAATTTATACAAATATTTTCAGTCAGAACTCATATGGGTCAGGTGACGTCATAAGCATACTTCTTAATTTTCATTTTTGGCAATGATTTTGACATGATGCCAGTTGTTCAGAATAATGAAAATTTAGGATTTATGAAGTTAAGTATGCGCTTTTAACAAAAAGCATCTTCAGCACCCCTAGACGTCACATGACGTCACAGCTAAAAATGTGAAAAATGGTTTGTTCGCGCTCTACAGCCGTCATTTATGGTTGGATTTTCTGCAAATTTTCAAGGATGGTACATCTTGAATCAAAGGTGCTGCATATCCTGTCAGCTAACCGAATTCCGAAAGACCGAAAGTTCTGTGCTGATATAAGATTCGAACATAGGACCGAAAATTTCATTTTAGGATTAAAGAGCCTTCAGAATGAGATAGAAAGTTGAAACTTACACAGTTTGCAGTTCTGCAAAATATATACAAAATTTTTGGAGTCGGTACGTCATATGACGTCAGGTGGACGTCATAAGCATACTTCTTAATTTTCATATTAGGGCATGATTTTCGACATGATGCCATGTTGTTCAAGAATAATGTAATTTCAGAGTTATGAAAACGTATGCGCTTTTGAAAAAAAGCATTCTCTTCAGCTCCCTTTGACGTCACAGCTAAAATTGTGAAATTTGGTGTTTGCGCTTACAGCCGTCATTTATAGTCGGATTTTCTTCAAATTTTTACAGATGGTACAATCTTGAAAACTAAGGTGTGCCTATCCTGTCAGCTAAACCCGAAATTTCCGAAAGACCGATGTTCTGTGGCGGTAAATAAAATTCGACATAGACCGAAATTCATTTTAGGATTAAGAGCTTCAGAATGAGACAGAAAGTTGAAATTTCACTCAGTTTGCAGTGCGACAGAATATCTACAAAACATTTTGAGTCGTGACGTCATATGACGTCTTTGACGTCATATGCATATTTTAATTTGCATATTAGGGCAATGATTTCGACATGATGCCAGTTGTTCGAATAATGAAAATTTTCAGAGTTTATGAACAACAAAGTATGCGTTTTGAACAAAAGCAATCTTCAGGCACCCTATGACGTCCATGTGACGTAGCGTGCTAAAATAGTGAAAAATCGTGTTTACGCTCTACAGCGCCATTATGGTCGGATTTTCTTTAAATTTTTACCTGATTGTACATTGAAAAAATAAGGTGTTCATAATCTGTCAGCTAACCGAAATCCGAAAGACGAAGTTCTGTGGGCTGAATAAGATTCGACATAGGACCGAAAATTTCATTTAGGATTAAAGAAACTCAGGATGAGGATAAGAAAGTTGATAACTTACAAGTTTGCAGTTCTGCAGCATTTCTACAAAATATTTTGAATCTGACGTCATAGGACGTCTAAGCAAGACCACTTAATTTTTACTTTGGGCAATGATTTCGACATGATGCAGTTGTTCAGAAAAATGAAAATTTCAGAGTTATTGCAGTAAAGTATGCGCTTTTGAGCAACAGTTATTTTCAGGGCACCCTATGACGTCACCTGACTTCAGAGCTGAAAATAGTGAAAAATGTATTCGCGCTCTACAGCCGTCATTTATGATAAGATTTTCTTCAAATTTTTACAGATGGTAACATTTTGCAACTAAGGTGTGAATATTTTGTCAGCTAACTTAATTCCTAAAAACCGAAGTTTGTGTGGCTGAAGTTAAGATTCGAACATAGGACCTTAATACTAGAAAATCAAGTTTGCAGTCATGTCCTTACGTCATATGACATCATTTAGTCACAGACTAATACTTAGTTCTTATCATTTGTACTGATTTCGGAATATAATGTCAATTGTTCAGTTGAACATGAATTACTACCAGAGGTGAGTCATTCATGAAACTCTATCTCTGCTTTTTGACATTCAACACAGCTTGCAAGAAAGTCCTTATCATTCGTTTCACGAATGACATCTGTTAGGGGACTTTCTGCCTAAGCAGAAGTCATATTGGGTTTGTTATGTTTAAGTATTATTATTGTTATTATTCTTTTTCTTTCTTCCTACTAAAACGCTTATTTTTTTTTATATGTTGCAATAGTCCTTGGACGATGAAATTTTTATGGACTTATTAGTCACGTGGGAAATTTGGATTTCAATGATTTTCAGCACCTATGACGTCACCCTGAAAGTCACAGCTAAAAATAGTGAAAAATGGTGTTCGCGCTCTACAGCGTCATTATGGTCGGATTTTTCTTCAAATTTTTACAGACTGGTACCATCTTGAATCAAAGGTGTGCATATCCTGTCAGCTAACGAAATTCGAAAGACGAAGTTCTGTGGTGAAATTAAGGGATTCGAACATAGGACCGAAAATATTCATTTTTAGGGATAAAGAGCTTAGGATGAGACAGAAACGTTGAAATTACACATTTGCAGTTCTGCAGAATTTATACAAATATTTTGTGCGTGGACGTCATATGACGTCAAGTGACGTCATTAAGCATACTTCTAAATTTTCAAATTAGGGCAATGATTTCGAACATGATGCCAGTTGTCAGAAGAATGAAAATTTCGAGTTTATGAAGTGTAAAGTATGCGCTTTTGAAGAAAAAGCATCTTCCCAGCACCCTATTGACGTCATGTGACGTCACAGCTAAACCTAGTGAATAAGGTGTTCGCGCTCTACAGCCGTCATTTTATGTCGGATTTTCTTCAAATTTTCACAGATGGTTAAATCTTGAATCAAAGGTGTGCATATCTGTCAATACCGAATTTCGAAAGACCGAATTCTGTGGCTGAAATAGATGCGAACATAGGACCGAAAATTTCATTTTAGGATAAAAGAGCTTCAGATGAGATGGAAAGTTGAAAACTTACACCCAGTTTGCAGTTCTGCAGAATTTTCTACAAAAATTTTGAGTCGTGACGTCTATAAAAAGTCTGGGGAGTCATAAGTTTACTTTTTTTTTCATTTTTGGAAATTTGATTCGACATGATCCCCCATTGTTCAATAATGAAAATTGCAAAGTTATAAAGAAAGTATCGCTTTTGAAAAAAGCATCTTCACACCCTATGACGTCACAGCGTCACCAAAAAATAGTAAAAAAAAATGGGGTTTACCTCTACAGCGTCTTTAGGGTTTGGATTTTCTTCAATTTCACAAGGGTTACATTTGGAAAACTCAGGTGGCAAATCCTGTCAACAAACAACCCAAAAGGGACCGAAGTTCTGGGGGGCTAAATTATTGAACAGGGACCGATAATTTCATTTTAGGATTAAGGTTCAGGATGAGTTAGAAAGTTAAACTTACACATTTTACAGTTCTGCAAAATTTTCTACTATTTTTGGGTTTTGGAAGTCTTTTTATTTTGGACTCATAAATACTTCTTAATTTTCTTTTTGGGGCAATGATTTTGACAGAGCCGTTGTTCAGAAAAACGAAAATTTCAGATTAGGGACATAAAATATGTTTTTTGAACTAACCCTCTTTAGCACACATACGTCATTTTATCAAGCAAATTTATATGAAATGGTGTTCCACGCCTACAGGCTTTTTTGGTCGGTTTTCCCTTCATTTTCACAGATGGAATCTTGAAAGTTGGGGGCTATCCTGTCAGCAAACGATAATCCAAAAAACCAATTCGTGGCTGAAATAAAATTCGAATAGGACGAAAATTTCATTTTTTTTTAGAGAGTTTGGGGGAAATGAATAGAAATTGAAATTAAACTTTTGCAGTTCTGCAATTTCTACATATGTTTAAGTTATGAACAATGACGTCATTACGTCACAGACTAACTTAGTCTTACTTTTCACTAATTGGGAAATAATTCAATTTGTTCCAGCAGAAGAAATACTCCCAAAGGGGTGATTTCATTAATGAAACTTCATCTCTGTTTTTTGCTTAAAAACAGGCTTGCAGAAAATCCTATCATTCTTTTCACAATGAATCTATTTAATTTATTTTATTATTATTTTTTTTTCTTCCTAAAAATAAACGCTTATTTTTTTTTTTGCAATAGTCCTAAAATGAAAAAAAAAAAAATTTTTATGGCTATTAGCCTGAGGGAATTTTGATTTCAAGATTTTCACACCCTAGGGCGTCAATACGTCACACAAAAATATGAAAATGGGTTCCCCCTCACAAACCTCATTTTGGTTTGGGTTTTCTTCAAATTTTTACATGGTACATTTGATCAAGGGGTGCATATTTTACAACCAATTCCAAAACCGAGTTCTTGGGTAAATAAGGGTTCAACATAGGGCCGAAAATTTTATTTAGATTTTAAAAACTTCGGATGAGATAAAATTGAAATTACACAGTTTGCAGTTCTCAGAATTCTACATTATTTTGAGTTACGTCATGGGCGTCTGTATTTATTGCATACTTTTAAAAATTTTATTTTGGGCAATGATTGCAAAGCCATTTTCAATAAGAAAAATTTTAGAGTTTTTGACATAAAGTATGCTTTTTTAAAAAAAGCATCTTAGCACCTAAAGGGCGTCACTGAGTCAGCAAAAATTTGGAAAATGGTTTTTCCCGCTATACAGCCGCATTATTTGGCGGGTTTCTTCAAATTTTTAAGTTACTTTTTTTACTATGGGGGGCATATCTGTCGTTAACCAAAATTCCCAGACGAAGTTCTGTGGGTGATTTAAATTCGAAAAAATTTGGGCCCAAAATTTTATTTAGGATTAAAAAAGGGTTTTGTGAATAGAAAATTGAATACTTTAAAATTTGCATTCTGCAGAATTTTACATATATTTGAGTCGTGACGTCATATGACCGTCATGTGACGTCTAGGCATATTCTTAATTTTCATTTTAAGGGTAATGATTTTGACATGATGCCAGTTGTTAGAATAATGAAAATTTTTCAGAGTTCGACAGTAGAGTATGCGCTTTTGAAATCAAGAATTTTCAGGCCACCTATGACCGTCATGTGACATTCAAATATCTAAAAGATGTCCATACGAATAAAAAAAAAAAAATAAAAATAATAAGAGTAAGGGTAGAGAATTTAATATATATTCTTTCTAACAGAATTAATTCTTATATTTTTCAATTTTAGCAGAAAGTCCTATCATTCGTATCAACGAATGAAAATCTAGTTCTCTTATTCTTTTTTTCTTCCAACTGAGCGTAATTTAAAGCATGTTGCAATGGTCCCAGGGCCATGAATTTTAATGGCATATACTTGATGCGATGAAATTTTGATTCTATGATTTTATATGCCAATGAGTCATATGACTCACATTTGAAATTGTACAAAAGTTTGTACGCGGGTCTACAGCCATTTTTTGTAAAACCGATTTTCAAAAAATTTTCCGTTTGGTTTTTTAAAAAGTTTAGTTGTGACCCGGTTTTTTTTTTAAAAAAAAATTTTAAAAAAAGAAATGGTTCTTTTTGCGAACCAAAGATTCAAAACCAAAAGGGCAAAAATTTTTTTAAATTTTTTTAAAATCTGCCCTTTTTAAAAGATAAAAAGTTGAAATTTGGGCGTTTTAAAAAGGCCCGGGGGAATTTTAAAAAATTTTGGTGAAAATAAATTCTTTTTGACTCCGTGAAAAAATTTAAATATTTTTTTTTTTAAATTTTTAAAAGGTATTTCATATTTTAAAATTGTCAAAGGGAAAAAAAAATTTTTTAATGACACACTTAAATTTTGCAAAAAAGTTTGATTTTTTTATTTTATGTCCCTTGGGCGTATATGAGCCCAAATTTAAAAATTCAAAAAAAATTTTGTCCCCCGGTAAAGACCCTTTTTTTATAAACCCGTTTTAAAAAAAAATTTTCCAGAATGTGTTTTTTTAAAGTTTAGTTGTGCACCCCGGGTGTCCTTTTTTTAAAAATTCAAAAACCCCCGGTTCTTAGCGTTCCAAGATTAAACCCAAAGGTCAAAATTTTAAAAAATTTTTATAAAATCGGTCCTTTTTTGTTTTTTAAAAAAGATATTGGGTCAGTTTTTTGGCCCGGGGAGTTTTAAAAAATTTTGTGAAAAAAATTCAATAAGTCAGTGCGTCATTATAGTAAGTTTTTTAAATTTTAAACCCCGTTTTTTTATTTCTAAAAAATTTTTTCGAAGGGAAAAAAAAAATTTTTAAATGCCCCACTTCAGTGCTGAATTTCGATTTAAAATGTTTTTCAAAAACCCAAAAGACGTCTAAAAGTACATTTAAAATTTGGGACTAAAAAATTTTTTGTACAGGGCCAACCCTTTTTGGGGGGCCCGGGTTTTTATAAAATTTTAAAAAGGGGAAAGTTTTATTTAAATTTTAGTTTGCTCCCGGTGCCCTTTTTTCCCAAAACGAAAACCCTGGTTTTTAGCGAAAAATTTTTAAAAACCCCAAGGGGTCAAAATTTTTTTAAATGCAAAAAAATTTTGGCCCTTTTTGGGAAAAAAAGTTTTTTTGGTCAAAAATTTTTGGTCTCTAAGGCTTTAAAATTTTGTAAAAAAACGCAATGATCACGTGCCCGTTTTTTTGATAAGTTTTTTAATTTAACAAGAAATTTTATATTTTGGGAAATTTCAAAGGGGCAATAAAAATTTTAAATTTGACAAATGTTGGGGAAAAATTTCGTTTTCAATTTTTTTCAAAACCCTTTGGCATATGACGAAATTTAAAAAATTGACTAAAAAGGGGGTTTGTAGGGGGCCCCAAAGGGCCCATTTTTAAAGGGCCCCGATTTTCTAAAATTTTTCCGGTGTGTAATTGTTCTTATTGTGTATCCGGGGTGCCCGTTTTTAAAAATTCAAAAACCCCCAAAAGGCATATAGGGGGGCCCCCCAAGATTCAAACCAAGACGTCAATTTTTAAAAGGCTTATAAAAACCCCCCTTTTTGGGAAAAGGGAAATTTGAAATTTTTCAGTTATGGTCTCTGGGGTTTTAAACAATTTGTGAAAAAAAACTTCCCGGGGACGCTTTTGTTTATTATTTTTATTTTTTTTCTTCTTCCAAATTTAACGTTATTTTAATTTGGAAAAGGGTCCTAGGGGGATAAATTTTTTTTGGGGGGTTTTAGGCCCTTTGGGGGAAAATTTTTTTTTCACCCCTCGCTTTGTACCATTTCAATAAAAAAAATCGTTTTTGTAAAAATTTTAAAAAAAAATTTTAGTTTAATAATTGGGCTTTCCCAAAATTTTAGTTTTTTAAAAAAGGGGTTTTGCAATAAAAAAATTTTAAGAAAAAAAAACTAAAAAAAATAACAAAATTTTTGCTGAAAATTTTGCGTTTTTTTGGGTTTTAAAAAAAGTAAATACCCAAAACGACAAAAGAAAATTTTAAAATTTTGGTAAAAATGTAGTTTTTTTTAAAAATTTTCAAAAGGTCCCCAAATTTTTTTAAAAATTGGACTTCAAAAAAAAAAGTTACAGGGAAAAAATAAAATATTTAAAAACAGCACAAAAAAATTTTGGGAAAAAAGGCCCCGCGCAGGGGTAAACCCAATTTTAAAAATTTTCGAAACGATTTAAAAAAAAAAAAAAAAAAAAAAATATAAAATTTTAAATTTTGGTGGGCTATATTTTGTTTTTTTTTTTTTTTTTTGGTTTTTTTTTTTTGTCAAAATTTTTACTGTTTCCAAAATAAGCTTAAAAATTTAATTTAACATGTAAAAGGCACAAAAAAAAAATCCGTTTTTTCAACATATGTAGCTAGCGACGTTTGAAAACCTTAAAAAATTTCCCCCGCACCCCCCAAAAATTTTTAGACCATCTAAAAACTGCATTTTATGCTAAATATTCTTTTTTCACCGGTTTGTGGGGTGGGGGGCCCTTTTAAAAAAATTTTCCCCCCAAACAAAAATTCCCGGGAATTTGGCAAAATTTGGGGAAACCCAAACACGCCAAAATGGGCTAAATATTTTTTAAAAGGGTTACAGGTTCAAAAAGGAATACAAAAAATTTCAAACTTTTCCCTATGGGCAAAAATTAAAAAAAAGGGGGACAATGAGTGGATGATGAAATTTAGGGGGTGAGAAAAAAAAAACTTACTTTTGAAAAATTTTAAAAATTTTTTTTTTCCTGCATATGCATTTTTAAAAAATTTTTTTAAACCATGTGCAGTATGGGGGGGCTTTTTTTAAAAATTTCCCAGAAGGTTCTATTTGTGCTTTTTATAAAAAAAAAAAGGGGAAATTAAAAAGTTGAATTTGGACGTTACTATTTTCATTTCTAATTTTTTTATAAACCAATTTTTCAAAAAAACCTTCATTCTTTTTAAAAAATTGACATTAGTTTTCACGATGGTAATTTTAAACTAAGGTGTCATATCCTGTAGCTAACCAAAATTCCCGAAAGACGAATTTCTGGGGCTGAAATAAGATTCAACATAGGCCCGAAAATTTCATTTTGGGGTTAAAGGTTTAGGATGAGATGGGAAAGTTGAAACTTACACAGTTTGCAGTTCTGCAGAATTTTATTTATATTTTGAGTCGTTGCGTCATATGACGTCATGTGACGTCATAAGCATATTTTGATTTAATTTTAGGGCATGATTTCGACTGATCCCAGTTTTTTCGAATAATGAAAATTTCAGAGTTATGAGAGTATTGTATGCGCTTTTTAACTAAAGAATTTTCAGCACTTATGACGTCATGTGACGTAAAAGCTAAAAAGTCCATACGAAAAAAAGTAAAGGGTAGAGAATTTAATATATATTTTTTCTAACGGTATTAATTTAATATTTTTCATTTTAGGCAGAAAAAATCCTATCATTCTATCAACGAATGAAAATTAGTTATTATTATTCTTTTTTCTCGGGATTTTCTATGTTTGCAAATCGTCCTAGGAGAATTGAAATTTCGATGGCATATTATTCATATGCGTAATTAAAAAATTCTATAATTTTTAAAAGCCTATGACGTTATATGACGTCACACTCGGCAATTTGCTACAAAGTTTGTAGCGGTCCAGAGCGGTAATTAATAAACGATTTTTATCAAATTTTCACAAAATGTGTATATTAAGTTTTAGTTGTGCATCTCGTTGTTTTTTTTAAAATTCAAAAACACAAGGTTCTTGGCGAATGCAAGATTAAAACCCAAGGCGTCAAATTGAAAAAATGTCAAAAATCGCCCCTAAAGAGACAAAAGGTTGATATTTTCGTATTAGATCTCCGATGTTTTAAAATATTTTGTGAAAATGGAGTCTTGTGCGTTATATGCGTCATCAAATTTCTTTTTTAAAACAAAAATTTTATATTTTAATTGGTCCAGTCAATAAAATTTTGAGTTTATTTTAAAAAATGTTTTTTTGATTTCTATGTTTTTTATTTCTCTATGACGTATATGACGTCACACTTGAAAAAAAATAAAAAGTTTGTACGCGGTCCAGGCCTTTATTAATGAACGTTTTTATCAAATTTTCACGAATGGTTTTTAAATTTAGTTGTGCCCCCGGTGTTTTTTCCCAAAAATTCGAAAAGTCAAGGTTCTATGCGTTTCCCAAAGATTCAAACCAAGGGTCGTAAATTTTCAAATTTTAAAAAATCGGTCCTATTTGAGTAGAAAGTTGTATTGGGTCAGTTATGGTCTCTAAAAGTTTTAAAATTTTAGGAAAATAAATGTATATGACGCACGTGCGTCTTTTATGATTGTTTTTAAATTTTAAAAAGAATTTTTCTATATGTTGAAATGTTGAAGGGCAATGAAAATTTAAGAAATGCTTAAAGGAAAGATTTTGATTTCTTGATTTTCATTGCCTATGAGTCTATGACGTCAACTTGAAATATGAACAAAAGTTTGACGCGTCTCAGCCTTTGTTTTTTAAACAAAATTTCATCAATTTTTCAAAAAAATGTGAAAATTAGTTTAGTTTGATCCGGTGTCCGTTTTCAAAATTCGAAAAGTCATGGTTTATAGCGAATTCAAGATTCGAACCAAGGTGTAAATTTTTAATGTTAAAAAAATCGGATTTTTTGAGATATAAAGTGTATTTGGTCGTAAAGGTTTGGGAGTCTTAAATTTTGTGAAAAAACGTCACTGACGTACTTAAAGCATTATTGAAAATGTTTTCTTTTTTAAAATAAGAGTTTTTTTTATGTTAAAATTGTCGAAGGCAATGAAAATTTAATGAAAATGATTCGACGATAAATTTTTCGATTTCAATGTTTTTCAAAAAGCCATGAGTTTATGAGTCACATTTGAAATTGAAGAAATTTTGTACCGGTCCGAGCCTTATTAATGGGCCGATTTTTATCAAATTTTTCACAGAATGTGTATATTACGTTCTTTTTGTGTTTTCCGGTGTCGTTTTTAAAAATTCGAAAAGCCAAACTCTTGGGGATCCAAGATTCGAACCAAGGACGTAAAATTTTTAATGCTTTAAAAACTGCCCTATTTGGATGAAAGTTGAAATTTTGTCATTTAGTAGGTTCTGGATGTCTTACTTATGTAAAAATAAAGTCATATGACGTCACGGGAGTCTTGGGGGTTTATATTATTTTTCTTTTTTTTCCCTAACTAAACGCTTATTTTAATATGTTGCAATAGCCCTAGGACCCAAAATTTTTTTGGGGTTATTGTCACGTGAGGAAATTTTGTTTTCAATGATTGTCTTTAGCCTATGACGTACATGACGTCAAGCTAAAATAGTGAAAAAGTGGGGTTTGCGCTCACAGCCGTATTTATAGTCGGATTTTCTTCAAATTTTACAGTGGTATTCTTCAAAATAAGGTGTGATATCTGTCAGTAAAAGAATTCCGAAAAACCGAATTTTGTGGCTGAAATAAAATTCGAAAAATGGACCAAAAATTCATTTTAGGTTTTTAAAAGTTCAGGTGAGATAGAAAGTTGAAACTTACACAGTTTGCAGTTCTGCAATTTCTAAAATGTTTTGTTTCTGACGTCATATGACGTCTTTGAGTCATAGCATACTTCTTACTTTTTATTTTAGGGCAATGATTTGACATGATGCCAGTTTTTCAGAAAATGAAAATTTAGTTTTTTGACAGAAAATATGTGTTTTTACAAAAGCATTTCGCACCTATGTCTCTATGAGTTTAAAAGTAAAAAAGTGAAAATGTGTTCACGTTACGCCGATTTATGGTCGGATTTTTTCAAATTTTTAAAATGGTACATCTTGAAAAAAAGGTGGTTATCTACAGTAACCCAAATTTTGAAGGGGCCCAAATTCTGTCGCTGAATAAGATTTTGAAATGGACCGAAGATTTCATTTTAGGATTAAAGAGCTTCAGGATGAGATAGAAAGTTGAAACTTACACAGTTTGCAGTTCTGCAGAATTTCTATATATATTTTGAGTCGTTGCGTATATGACGTCATGTGACGTCATAAGCATACTTCTTGATTTAATTTTAGGGCAATGATTTCGACATGATGCCGTTGTTCAGAATAATGAAAATTTCAGAGTTATGAGAGTATGTATGCGCTTTTTAACAAAAGAATTTTCAGCACTTATGACGTCATGTGACGTCAAAGCTAAAAGAAGTCCATACGAAAAAAAGTAAAGGGTAGAGAATTTAATATATATTCTTTCTAACGGTATTAATCTTAATATTTTTCAATTTTTAGCAGAAAGTCCTATCATTCGTATCAACGATGAAATCTAGTATTATTATTCTTTTTCTCCTCGCGGATTTTCATATGTTGCAATCGTCCTAGGAGAATGAAATTTCGATGGCATATTATTCATATGCGTAATTAAAAAATTCATAATTTTCAAATGCTATGACGTTATATGACGTCACACTCGGCAATTTGCTACAAAAGTTTGTACGCGGTCCAGAGCGGTAATTAATAAACCGATTTTTATCAAATTTCACAGAATGTGTATATTAAGCTTTAGTTGTGCATCTCGTTGTCCGTTTTTCAAAATTCGAAAAGCACAAGGTTCTATGGCGAATGCAAGATTCAAACCAAGGACGTCAAATTGATAAATGCTCATAAAATCGTCCCTAAATGAGACAGAAGGTTGATATTTTGTCAGTATATAGATCTCCGATTAGATTTAAATATTTTGTGAAAATGGACGTCTTGTGACGTTATATGACGTCATCAAATTTCTAATTTTTAAAACACATAATTATTATATGTTAATATGGTCCATGTACAATGAATTTTGATGTATATTCTCTAAGAAATGTTATTTTGATTTCTATGATTTTCATTTCTCTATGACGTCATATGACGTCACACTTGAAATAAGCTACAAAAGTTTGTACGCGGTCCAGAGCCATTATTAATGAACCGATTTTCATCAAATTTTCACAGAATGTGTATATTAAATTCTAGTTGTGCATCCCGGTGTCCGTTTTCCAAAATTCGAAAAGTCCAAGGTTCTATAGCGATTCCAAGATTCGAACCAAGGTCGTAAATTTTCAAATTCTTATAAAATCGGTCCTATTTGAGATAGAAAGATGATATTGGGTCAGTATATAGGTCTCTAGAAGATTTAAACATTTTATGAAAATAAATGTCATATGACGCCACGTGACGTCATTATATGATAATGTATTTCTAATATTAACAAGAATATTTCTATATGTTGAATTGTTGAAGGGCAATGAAAATTTAATGACACCATGCTTCAAAGGATTAAGATTTTGATTTCTATGATTTTCATATGCCTATGACGTCATATGCGTCACACTTGAATATGCAACAAAAGTTTGTACGCGGTCTACAGCCATTGTTTTATGAACCGAATTTCATCAATTTTTTCACAAAATGTGTAAATTAAGTTCTAGTTGTGCATCCGGTGTCCGTTTTTCAAAATTCGAAAAGTCCATGGTTCTATAGCGAATTCAAGATTCGAACCAAGGTCGTAAACTTTAATGCTTATAAAATCGGATTTATTTGAGATATAAAAGTGATATTTGGTCAGTATATAGGTCTCTGGGAGTCTTAAACATTTTGTGAAAATAAACGTCACATGACGTCACTTGACGTCATTATATGATAATGTATTTCTAATATTAACAGAGTATTTCTATATGTTGAATTATCAAAGGACAATGAAAATTTAATGAGAATGAATCAGATGCTGATATTTCGATTTCAATGATTTTCAGAAGCCTATGGCGTCATATGACGTCACATTTGAAATAGACTACAAAAGTTTGTACACGGTCCAGAGCCATTATTAATGGGCCGATTTTCATCAAATTTTCACAGGAATGTGTATATTACGTTCTAATTGTGTATACGGTGTCCGTTTTTCAAAATTCGAAAAGTCCAAGCATATATGGCGGATCCAGGTTCGAACCAAGGGAGTCAATATTTAAATGCTTATAAAAACTGTCGTATTTGAGATAGAAAGTTGAAATTTTGTCAGTTAGTAGGTCTCTGGGTGTCTTAACAATTATGTGAAAATAAACGTCATATGACGTCACGTGACGTCATTTGTTTATTATTATTATTCTTTTCTTCTTTCTATCTCAATAAATATCGATTTTTGTAAAATATATGTATGAATAAGAATTATAGCTGAATAATTGACGTTTCCAAAAATATTTACTTTATTAAAATTGGTTTACGCAATACAAAGTTATAAGCAAAAAAAACTAAATAAAATGAAGCTAATTTTGCTGATAATATGCTGTTTTCTTGAGGTTTAACAGTCAATATCTCAGAAACGACTGAAGATAAGTTTACACATTATGCGTATAAAATGTAGCATGTTTTAAGAGCTTTCTAACGGTACTCCACCTGTAATTAGCTGGAGTGTCTATATGATTGAAATACTACCACAGCGACGGTAAACCCAATACAACAACAACAACAATTAAAATAAAATTGGTCAAGTTATAAGAAAGCGATATAAAAATAAAGATTTATTTATTTTCGACATATGGCTTACTTCACAAAGTTCATGCATGAGAAGTCCATATGAAAAAAAATAAAAGGTAGGAAATATAATATATATTCTTTCTAACGGTATTAATCTTTACATTTCAAAATGTTGCAGAAAGTCCTATCATTCGTATCACGAATGAAATCTAGTTATTATTAGGACTTTCTGCCCTTTCGGCAGAAAGTCCTATTGGGTTTGTACTGGTTTTTTTAAATTCTTATTATTCTTTTTTTCTTCCTCTTATATTTGTGTTAATTTCGAGGTGTTGTCATTGACTCGAACAATGAAAATTTTATGGCATATATTTCAAACCATGGGCTTTCGGATGCAATGAATTTCATATTCATATGACGTCATATAACGTCAGATTCGACGTCAGGTGAAAAGTTTGTACGCGGTCTACAGCCATTATTTCTGGACCCATTTTCATCAAATTTTCACAGAATGTGTATGTTAGGCTCTAGTTGTGCATCCCGTTGTCCGTTTTTCCAAATTCGAAAATTCCATGGATCTATATCGAATCCCAAAATTCGAACCAAGGTCGTAAATTTTAAATGCTTATAAAATCTGTCCTATTTAAGATAGAAAGTTGAGATTTAGTCAGTATATAGGTCTCTAGAAGTTTTAAACATTTTGTGAAAATAAATGTCATATGACGTCACGTGACGTCATTATATGATAATATATTTCTAATATTAACAAGAATATTTCTATATGTTGAAATTGTCGAAGGGCAATGAAAATTTAATGACACATGCTTCAAATGCTGAAATTTTGATTTCTATGATTTTCATATGTCTTTGACGTCATATGACGTCACACTTGAAATATGCAACAAAAGTTTATACGCGGTCTGAAGCCATTATTTTTGAACCGATTTCATCAAATTTTCACAGAATGTGTATATTAAGTTCTAGTGTGCATCTCGGTGTCCGTTTTTCAAAATTCGAAAAGTCTATGGTTCTATAGCGAATCCAAGATTCGAACCAGGTCGTAATTTTAAATGCTTTAAAAATCGGTCTATTTGAGATAGAAA
>CM037778.1:88215566-88227131 GCA_021229015.1 Solen grandis
GAAACTTACACAGTTTGCAGTTCAGCAGAAATTCTACACATGTGTTGAGTCGTGACGTCATATGACGTCATGTGACGTCATAAGCATACATCTAAATTTTCATTTAAGGCTAATGATTTCGACATGATGCCAGTTGTTCAGAATAATGAAAATTTCAGAGTTATGACAGTAATGTATGCGCTTTTGAAAAAAAGCATCATCAGCACCCTATGACGTCATGTGACGTCAGGGCTAAAAATAGTGAAAAATGGTTTTCTCTCTCTACAGCCGCCATTTATGGTCGAATTTTCTTCAAATTTTCACAGATGGTACCTCTTAAATTTAAGGTGTGCATATCCTTTCAGCTAACCGTAGTTCCGAAAGACCGAAGTTCTGTGGCTGAAATAAGATTCGAACATAGGACTGAAAATTTCATTTTAGGATAAAAGAGCTTCAGGTTGAGATAGAAAGTTGAAACTTACACAGTTTGCAGTTCTGCAGAATTTCTACAAATGTTTTGAGTCGTGACGTCATATGACGTCATGTGACGTCAAAAGCATACATCTAAATTTTCATTTAAGGCTAATGATTTCGACATGATGCCAGTTGTTCAGAATAATGAATATTTCAGAGTTATGACAGTAATGTATGCGCTTTTGAACAAAAGCATCATCAGCACACTATGACGTCATGTGACGTCAGGGCTAAAAATAGTGAAAAATGGTTTTCACTCTCTACAGCCGCCATTTATGGTCGAATTTTCTTCAAATTTTCACAGATGGTACCTCTTAAATTTAAGGTGTGCATATCCTTTCAGCTAACCGTAGTTCCGAAAGACCGAAGTTCTGTGGCTGAAATAAGATTCGAACATAGGACCGAAAATTTCATTTTAGGATTAAAGAGCTTCAGAATGAGATAGAATGTTGAAACTTACAAAGTTTGCAGTTCTTCATAATTTCTAAACATATTTTGAGTCGGAACGTCATATGACGTCATGTGACGTCATAAGCATACTTCTTAATTTTCATTTTTAGAGCAATGATTTCGACATGATGCCAGTTGTTCAGAATAATGAAAATTTCAGAGTTATGACAACAAAGTATGCGCTTTTGAACAAAGCATCTTCAGCTACCTATGACGTCATGTGACGTCTGAGCTAAAAAAAGTGAAAAATGGTGTTTCGCTCTACAGCCGCCATTTATGTCGGATTTTCTTCAAATTTTTACAGATTGGTACATCTTGAAACTAAGGTGTTCATATCCTGTCAGCTAACCGAAATTCGAAAAACCGAAGTTCTGTTGCTGAAAAAAAGACTCGAACATAGGACCGAAAATTTCATTTTAGGATTAAAGAACTTCAGGATGAGATAGAAAGTGAAACTCACACAGTTTGCAGTTCTGCAGCATTTCTACATATTTTGATCGTGACGTCATAGGACGTCATAAGCATACCACTTAATTTTAATTTGGGGCAATGATTTCGACATGATGCCAGTTGTTCAGAATAATGAAAATTTCAGAGTTATTGCAGTAAAGTATGCGCTTTTGAGCAACAGTATTTTCAGCACCCTATGACGTCACCTGACGTCAGAGCTGAAAATAGTGAAAAATGGTATTCGCGCTCTACAGCCGCCATTTATGATAAGATTTTCTTCAAATTTTTACAGATGGTACATTTTGCAACTAAGGTGTGAATATTTTGTCAGCTAACCTTAATTCCTAAAAACCGAAGTATTGTGGCTGAAGTAAGATTCGAACATAGGACCTTTAAACTAGAAATCAAGTTTGCAGTCATGTCCTTACGTCATATGACATCATGTTACGTCACAGACTAATACTTAGTTCTTATCATTTGCACTGATTTCGGAATATAATGTCAATTGTTCAGCATGAACATGAAATACTACCAGAGGTGAGTCATTACATAAAACTTCTATCTCCTGCTTTTTTGCATTAACACAGCTTGCAGAAAGTCCTATCATTCGTTTTCACGAATAACATGAAATACTACCAGAGGTGAGTCATTATTTTTCTATGTTGCAATACTCCAGGACGATGAAATTTTTATGACTTATTAGCCACGTGAGGAAATTTTGATTTCTATGATTTTCATATGCCTATGACGTCATATGACGTCACATTTGAAATATGCTACAAAAGTTTGTACGCGGTCTACAGCCATTGTTTGTGAACCGATTTTCATCAAATTTTCACAGATGTGTATCTTAAGTTCTAATTGTGCATCCCCGTGTCCGTTTTTCAAAATTCGAAAAGTCCATGGTTCTATAGCGAATCCAAGATTCGAACCAAGGTCGTAAATTTTTAAATGCTTATAAAATCTGTCCTATTTAAGATAGGAAGTTGATATTTAATCAGTATATAGGTCTCTAGAAGTTTTAAACATTTTGTGAAAATAAATGTCAAACATCATTATATGATAATGTATTTCTAATATTAACAAGAATATTTCTATATGTTGAAATTATAGAAGGACATTGAAAATTTAATGACAAATGAATCAGTGGCTGAAATTTTGATTTCAATGATTTTCAGAAGCCTATGACGTCATATGACGTCACATTTGAAATTGACTACAAAAGTTTGTACGCGGTCTACAGCCATTGTTTGTGAACCGATTTTCATCAAATTTTCACAGATTGTGTATATTAAGTTCTAGTTGTGCATCCCGGTGTTTGTTTTTCAAAATTTGAAAAGTCCATGGATCTATAGCGATTCCAAGATTCGAACCAAGGTCGTAATTTTTTAAATGCTTATAAAATCTGTTCTATTTAAGATAGAAAGTTTAGATTTGGTCAGTATATAGGTCTCTAGAAGTTTTAAACATTTTGTGAAAAAAATGTCATATGCCGTCACGTGACGTCATTATATGATAATGTATTTCTAGTATTAACAAGAGTATTTCTATATGTTGAAATTATCGAAGGGCAATGAAAATTTAATGACACATGCTTCAATCGCTGAAAGTTTGATTTCTATGATTTTCATATGCCTATGACGTCATATGACGTCACACTTGAAATATGCAACAAAAGTTTGTACGCGGTCCAGAGCCATTGTTTATGAACCGATTTTCATCAAATTTTCACAGAATGTGTATATTACGTTCTTATTGTGTATACCGGTGTCCGTTTTTCAAAATTCGAATAGTCCAAGCATATATGGCGGATCCAAAATTCGAACCAATGACGTCAATATCTAAATGCTTATAAAAACTGTCCTATTTGAGATAGAAAGTTGAAATTTTGTCAGTTAGTAGGTCTCTGGGTGTCTTAACAATTATGTGAAAATAAACGTCATATGACGTCACGTGATGTCATTTGTTTATTATTATTATTCTTTTCTTCTTCCTAATTAACGCTTATTTTAATATGTTGCAATAGTCCTAGGACGATGAAATTTTTATGGGTTATTAGGCACGTGAGGAAATTTTGATTTCACCCCTACTGCATATATGTAGCCATATCTCAATAAATATCGATTTTTGTAAATATATGTATGAATAAGAATTATAGCTGAATAATTGACGTTTCTAAAGATATTTAGTTTATTAAAATTGGTTTACGCAATACAAAGTTATAAGCAAAAAAATCTAAATGAAATGAAGCTAATTTTGCTGATAATATGCTGTTTTCTTGAGGTTTAACAGTCAATATCTCAGAAACGACTGAAGATAAGTTTATACATTATGCGTATAAAATGTAGCATGTTTTAAGAGCTTTCTAACGGTACCAAGTTTATTGAAATTGGACTTCATAAAATAAAATTTCATAATCATGCAATAAAAATATGGAAAAGGTCACGCGCAGGGGTCACCAAGCTTAAATACTTGCGCAACGACTTAAAAAAAAAAAAAAAAAAAAAAAAATTGATGGGCTATATCTTGATTTTTTTGGGATTTTTTTTGTTGTTGTTTTTTGTCGAATGTTGACTGTTTCCAAAATAAGCATTGAAGTTAATACATGTACAACGGCACAAGGCAAAAATCCGTATTTGCAACACTATGTAGCTAGCGAGCAGTTTGCAAGCCTTGAAAAATTCACACGCAGCCCCACATTTAAGACCATCTAAAAACTGCATTGTTATGCTAACGATATTCATATTGCATCAGTTTGTAGGCTGGGATGTTACCTTTCAAAATATCACCATAGTTCGAAATTCCAGGAATTTATGGCAAAACTACGGAAGCCCAAACACGCCAAAATCGCTAAATACGATTAACTACGTTACAGGTGTCGAAAGGATATAGCACTATACAAATATTCAATACTTCTTCCTAATGAGGCTAAAATTAAACAAGGTTACAACTGAGCTGGAGTGATGAAATTCTATGTGTGATGAAAGTTAGAAACTTACATTTAAACACTGTTTCATTTTTCTTTCATGTCATATGACATAGTATAAATGATGTATGTAAACTACATGTGCAAGATATGGGCGGACTTTTATTAAAATTCAAAGAATGTGTTCTATTTGTGCTATTTTATATAGAAATAGAGGAGATAGAAAGTTGCAATTTGGACAGATTATCTATTATGTTTATCTTCTATATATACTATATAAAGCAGATGTTGCAGAAAGTCCTATCATTCGTTTAAACGAATGACATCTAGTTCTTCTTCTTCTTATTCTTTTTTCTTCCTCTTATATTTGTGTTAATTTCGAGGTGTTGCCATTGACTCAGAACAATGAAAATTTTATGGCATATATTTAAACCATGAGCTTTCGGATGCAATGAATTTTATTTCATACGACGTCATATAACGTCAGATTTGACGTCAGATGAAAAAGATTTTTACGTGGTCTACAGCCATTATTTCTTGACCGATTTTCATCAAAATTTCACAGAATGTGTATGTTAAGCTCTAGTTGTGCATCCCTGTGTCCGTTTTTTCAAAATTCGAAAAGTCCATGGTTCTATAGAGAATCCAAGATTTGAACCAAGGTCGTAAATTTTTAAATGCTTATAAAATCTGTCCTATTTAAGATAGAAAGTTGATATTTAGTCAGTAAATAGGTCTCTAGAAGTTTTAAACATTTTGTGAAAATAAACGTCATATGACGTCACGTGACGTCATTATATGATAATGTATTTCTAATATTAACAAGAATATTTCTATATGTTGAAATTGTCGAAGGGCAATGAAAATATAATGACACATGCTTCAAACGCTGAAATTTTGATTTCTATAAATTTCATGTGCCTATGACGTCATATGACGTCACACTTAAAATATGCAATAAAAGTTTGGGTTTGTTTTTGGTTTCTGCCCTTCCGGCAGAAAGTCCTTTTGGGATTTGTACTGTTATTTTATTATTAGGACTTTCTGCCCTTTCGGCAGAAAGTCCTATTGGGTTTGTACTGTTTTTTTATTATTATTAGGACTTTCTGCCTACAGGCAGAAAGTCATATTGGGTTTGTACTGTTTTTTTATTCTTCTTCTTCTTCTTATTCTTTTTTTCTTCCTCTTATATTTGTGTTAATTTCGAGGTGTTTCTATTGACTCAGAACAATGAAAATTTTATGGCATATATTTCAAACCATGAGCTTTCGGATGCAATGAATTTTATATTCATACGATGTCATATAACGTCAGATTTGACGTCAGGTGAAAAAATTTGTACGCGGTCTACAGCCATTATTTCTGGACCGATTTTCATCAAAATTTCACAGAATGTGTATGTTAGGCTCTAGTTGTGCATCCCTGTGTCCGTTTTTCAAAATTCAAAAAGTCCATGGTTCTATAGCGAATCCAAGATTCGAACCAAGGTCGTAAATTTTTAAATGCTTGTAAAATCTGTCCTATTTCAGATAGAAAGTTGATATTTAGTCAGTATATAGGTCTCTAGAAGTTTTAAACATTTTGTGAAAATAAATGTCATATGACGTCACGTGACGTCATTATATGATAATGTATTTCTAATATTAACAAGAATATTTCTATATGTTGAAATTGTCGAAGGGCAATGAAAATTTAATGACACATGCTTCAAAGGCTGAAATTTTGATTTCTATGATTTTCATATGCCTATGACGTCATATGACGTCACACTTGAAATATGCAACAAAAGTTTGTACGCGGTCTACAGCCATTGTTTATGAACCGATTTTCATCAAATTTTCACAGAATGTGTATGTTAAGTTCTAGTTGTGCATCTCGGTGTCCGTTTTTCAAAATTCGAAAAGTCCATGGTTCTATAACGAATTCAAGATTCGAACCAAGGTCGTAAATTTTTAAATGCTTATAAAATCGGTCCTATTTGAGATAGAAAACTGATATTTGGTCAGTATATAGGTCTCTGGGAGTCTTAAACATTTTGTGAAAATAAACGTCACATGACGTCACTTGACGTCATTATATGATAATGTATTTCTAATATTAATAAGAGTATTTCTATATGTTGAAATTGTCGAAGGGCAATGAAAATTTAATGACAAATGATTCAGATGCTGAAATTTCGATTTCAATGATTTTCAGAAGCCTATGACGTCAAATGATGTCACATTTGAAATTGACTACGAAAGTTTGTACACGGTCCAGAGCCATTATTAATGGGCCAATTTTTATCAAATTTTCACAGAATGTGTATATTACGTTCTTATTGTTTATACCATTCAGATTAATAATGTTTATTGACTTTCGATTCCGTTTTTCAAAATTCGAAAAGTCCAGCATATATGGCGGATCCAAGATTCGAACCAAGGACGTCAATTTTTAAATGCTTATAAAAACTGTCCTATTTCAGATAGAAAGTTGAAATTTTGTCAGTTAGTAGGTCTCTGGGTGCCTAACAATTATGTGAAAATAAACGTCATATGACGTCACCTGACGTCATTTTTTTATTATTATTATTCTTTTCTTCTTCCTAACTAAACGCTTATTTTAATATGTTGCAATAGTCCTAGGACCATGAAATTTTTATGGGTTATTAGGCACGTGAGGAAATTTTGATTTCACCCCTACTGCATATATGTAGCCATATCTCAATAAATATCGATTTTTGTAAATATATGTATGAATAAGAATTATAGCTGAATAATTGACGTTTCCAAAGATATTTAGTTTATTAAATTGGAAAAAAATAAATGAAAAAAAATTTTTAAAATTTTAAGAACTTTATATGTAAAAATTATTGAAATTGGACTTCATTTAAGAAAGTTACATGGAAAATAAGATATTTCATAATCATGCATCATAAAAATATGGAAAAGGTCACGCGCAGGGGTCACCAAGCTTAAATACTTGCGCAACGACTTAAAAAAAAAAAAAAAAAAAAAAATTGATGGGCTATATCTTGATTTTTTGGGGATTTTTTTTTGTTGTTGTTTTTTGTCGAATGTTGACTGTTTCCAAAATAAGCATTGAAGTTAATACATGTACAACGGCACAAGGCAAAAATCCGTATTTGCAACACTATGTAGCTAGCGAGCAGTTTGCAAGCCTTGAAAAATTCACACGCAGCCCCACATTTAAGACCATCTAAAAACTGCATTGTTATGCTAACGATATTCATATTGCATCAGTTTGTAGGCTGGGATGTTACCTTTCAAAATATCACCATAGTTCGAAATTCCAGGAATTTATGGCAAAACTACGGAAGCCCAAACACGCCAAAATCGCTAAATACGATTAACTACGTTACAGGTGTCGAAAGGATATAGCACTATACAAATATTCAATACTTCTTCCTAATGAGGCTAAAATTAAACAAGGTTACAACTGAGCTGGAGTGATGAAATTCTATGTGTGATGAAAGTTAGAAACTTACATTTAAACACTGTTTAATTTTTCTTTCATGTCATATGACATAGTATAAATGATGTATGTAAACTACATGTGCAAGATATGGGCGGACTTTTATTAAAATTCAAAGAATGTGTTCTATTTGTGCTATTTTATATAGAAATAGAGGAGATAGAAAGTTGCAATTTGGACAGATTATCTATTATGTCATCTTCTATATATACTATATAAAGCAGATGTTGCAGAAAGTCCTATCATTCGTTTAAACGAATGACATCTAGTTCTTCTTCTTCTTATTCTTTTTTTCTTCCTCTTATATTTGTGTTAATTTCGAGGTGTTGCCATTGACTCAGAACAATGAAAATTTTATGGCATATATTTTAAACCATGAGCTTTCGGATGCAATGAATTTTATTTCATCGACGTATATAACGTCAGATTTGACGTCAGATGAAAAAGATTTTTACGTGGTCTACAGCCATTATTTCTTGACCGATTTTCATCAAAATTTCACAGAATGTGTATGTTAGGCTCTAGTTGTGCATCCCTGTGTCCGTTTTTTCAAAATTCGAAAAGTCCATGGTTCTATAGAGAATCCAAGATTTGAACCAAGGTCGTAAATTTTTAAATGCTTATAAAATCTGTCCTATTTAAGATAGAAAGTTGATATTTAGTCAGTAAATAGGTCTCTAGAAGTTTTAAACATTTTGTGAAAATAAACGTCATATGACGTCACGTGACGTCATTATATGATAATGTATTTCTAATATTAACAAGAATATTTCTATATGTTGAAATTGTCGAAGGGCAATGAAAATATAATGACACATGCTTCAAACGCTGAAATTTTGATTTCTATAAATTTCATGTGCCTATGACGTCATATGACGTCACACTTAAAATATGCAATAAAAGTTTGTACGCGGTCTACAGCCATTGTTTGTGAACCGATTTTCATCACATTTTCACAGAATGTGTATATTAAGTTCTAGTTGTGCATCCCTTTGTCCGTTTTTCAAAATTCGAAAAGTCCATGGTTCTATAGCGAATTCAAGATTCGAACCAAGGTCGTAAGTATTTAAATGCTTATAAAATCGGTCCTATTTGAGATAAAAAAGTGATATTTGGTCAGTATATAGGTCTCTGAGAGTCTTAAACATTTTGTGAAAATAAACTTCATATGATGTCACGTGACGTCATTATATGATAATGTATTTCTAATATTAACAAGAGTATTTCTATATGTTGAAATTGTCGAAGGGCAATGAAAATTTAATGACAAATGATTCAGACGCTGAAATTTTGATTTCAATGATTTTCAGAAGCCTATGACGTCATATGACGTCACATTTGAAATTGACCACGAAAGTTTGTACACGGTCCAGAGCCATTATTAATGGGCCGATTTTCATCAAATTTTTACAGAATGTGTATATTACGTTCTTATTGTGTATACCGTTTTTCAAAATTCGGAAAGTCCAAGCATATATGTCGGATCCAAGATTCGATCCAATGACGTCAATATTTAAATGCTTATAAAAACTGTCCTATTTGAGATAGAAAGTTGAAATTTTGTCAGTTAATAGGTCTCTGGGTGTCTTAACAATTATGTGAAAATAAACGTCATATGACGTCACGTGACGTCATTTGTTTATTATTATTATTCTTTTCTTCTTCCTAACTAAACGCTTATTTCAATATGTTGCAATAGTCCTAGGACGATGAAATTTTTATGGGTTATTAGTCACGTGAGAAAATTTTGATTTCAATGATTATCAGCAGCCTATGACGTCACATGACGTCACAGCTAAAAATAGTGAAAAATGTGTTCGCGCTCTACAGCCGTCATTTATGGTCGGATTTTCTTCAAATTTTCACAGATGGTACATCTTGAAACTAAGGTGTGCATACCGAAATTCCGAAAGACCGAAGTTCTGTGGCTGAAATAAGATTCGAACATAGGACCGAACATTTCATTTTAGGATTAAAGAGCTTCAGGATGAGATAGAAAGTTGAAACTTACACAGTTTGCAGTTCTGCAGAATTTCTACATATATTTTGAGTCGAGACGTCATATGACTTTATGTGACGTCATAAGCATACTTCTTAATTTTTATATTAGGGCAATGATTTCGACATGATGCCAGTTGTTCAGAATAATGAATATTTCAGAGTTATGACAGTAAAGTATGCGCTTTTAAACAAAAGCATCTTCAGCACCCTATGACGTCACCTGACGTCAGAGCTAAAAATAGTGAAAAATGGTGTTCACGCTCTACAGCCACCATTAATGGTCGGATTTTCTTCAAATTTTCACAGATGGTACATCTTGAAACTCAGGTGTGCATATCCTGTCAGCTAACCGAAATTCCGAAAGACCGATGTTCTGTGGCTGAAATAAGATTCGAACATAGGACCGAAAATTTCATTTTAGGATTAAAGAGCTTCAGGATGAGATAGAAAGTTGAAACTTACACAGTTTGCAGTTCTGCAGAATTTCTACATATATTTTGAGTCGTGATATCATATGACGTTATGTGACGTCATAAGCATACTTCTTACTTTTTATTTTAGGGCAATGATTTTGACATGATGCCAGTTGTTCAGAATAATGAATATTTCAGAGTTATGACTGTAAAGTATGCGCTTTTGAAAGAAGCATCTTCAGCACCCTATGACGTCATATGACGTCAGAGCTAAACATAGTGAAAAAAGGTGTTCACGCTCTAAGCCGCCATTTATGGTCGGATTTTCTTCTAATTTTCACAGATGGTACATCTTGAAACTAAGGTGTGCATAGCCTGTAAGCTAACCGAAATTCCGAAGTTCTGTGGCTGAAATAATATTCGAACATAGGACCGAAAATTTCATTTTAGGATTACAGAGCTTCAGGATGAGATAGAAAGTTGAAACTTACACAGTTTGCAGTTCTGCAGAATTTCTTAATATATTTTGAGTCCTGACTTCAAATGTCGTCATGTGACGTCATAAACATACTTCTTAATTTTCATTTTAGGGCAATGATTTCGACATGATGCCAGTTCAGAATAATGAAGATTTTAGAGTTATGACAGTAAAGTATGCGCTTTTGAACAAAAGCATCATCAGCACCCTATGACGTCATGTGACGTCAGAGGTAAAAATATTGAACAATGGTTTTCGCGCTCTACTGCCGTCATTTATGGTCGAATTTTCTTCTAATTTTCACAGATGGTACACCTTGAAACTGAGGTGTACATATCCTGCCAGCTTACCGAAATTCCGAAAAACCGAAGTTCTGTGGCTGAAGTAATATTCGAACATAGGACCAAAAATTTCATTTTAGGATTGAAGAGCTTTAGGATGAGATAAAAAGTTGAAACTTACACAGTTTGCAGTTCTGCATTATTTCTACAAATATTTTGAATCGTGACGTCAGAGGACGTCATAAGCATAACACTTATTTTTAATTTGGGGCAATGATTTCGACATGATGCCAATTGTTCAGAATATTGAAAATTTCAGAGTTATTGCAGTAAAGTATGCGCTTTTGAGCAACAGCATTTTCAGCACCCTATGACGTCACATGACGTCACAGCTAAAAATAGTGAAAAATGGTGTTCGCGCTCTACAGCCGCCATTTATGATCAGATTTTCTTCAATTTTTTACAGATGGTACATCTTGAAACTAAGGTTTGAATATTTTGTCAGCTAACCTTAATTCCGAAAAACCGAAGTATTGTGGTTAAAAAAAGATTCGAACATAGGACCAAAAATTTCATTTTAGGGTTAAAGAACTTCGGGATGAGATAGAAAGTTGAAACTTACACAGTTTCTAGTTCTGC
>CM037778.1:88236144-88286144 GCA_021229015.1 Solen grandis
CCTCAATGTTGTTGATTTTCTTAAATACATGTTATGATGACTAATGTTATGATGACTATCAAATATGTGGCGATATAATCCAATGATAAATTGTGTAATAATGGCAATTAATGTATAAAATCTTATTGATATCTACGGGCGCCTTTACAAAATACTTTAGTAAGAAAAGTTTTTAAGTAAAATCTTTCCATGATTTAAAAAGTTATGAAAGTATTTCTTTTATTTCCGGCATGATAGTCTCAACGTGAGCAAAGATTGTATGTTCCACTTGGAATATTTAACAATAATAGTCTCCCTAATTCAACAATGTTTACACATATTTGTTGAAAAATACCATGTGAATTGTTTGAAAGTGTTTGATTTGGTAAAATTGAGAATGTTTTAGAAAATCAATTGTAAATTTATTGTAAATCATCAGCTTTGTTAAATTATGTTAAAGAGTAAGTAATTAAAGATACTAACATTTTAAATAGATAGTTCGTCTGTAAACCTCGATACGCGGATGTTGTAGAAATTACACTATCAAGTGCTACACTGGGGAAGGACATCGTGTTGTATGCTTCCTTTATTTAGTATTTTTCATTCCAGAGGGAGTCGTCTATGCTTATAAGGAAATCAAGTCATTGAAACTTATGAAACTTTTTCTGCAGTAGTTTCTGCTTTTCGGAAAGAAATCCAGATTAAGACTCGGAACAACATGGATAAGCAAGCACTTAGTTGTTGAATAGGTTCAGGACTTACAACCTAACGTTTAGAGAGGTCTGGTGCTCAACAGTAGGTGTTGAGGCACAAAGCTTGTCTCATATAGCAGCTAAGCCACTGGATAGGTTCAACTGATACAAGTCATCATCTGAGCTTGCCTGTGCCCGATCACAGGTATTGAATGACGGTGTTTATCTCGCCAGATGCTGGGCAACGTAGTCAAGCGTTTGTTAGGTGCAGCTGATACAAGGCATTTAGGCTTATAAGTTTGTTTAAACTGGTTAGTAAAAAGACGCTTAGACTTGTAAAGTTGATCTGGTCATGCGAAAAATGGTGTGTTAGATTTGTTACTTTGTTAGATTTAAGTCTTAAACACATATCTGGTTTTCTTATTGTAAATACTAAGTGTAAATGTTCAGCAATAATTGTTTTTCATATATTTAATTTTTGTCATTTTAAAGTAATAATTTGACCATTTTGTTTAGTTAGTGAGAGTAGGACTAGGAACTCCATTACTTTGCTATTTTTTTTTACCATAATTTGTATTATTCCCATTGTAATTTTAGTCCAAGCGAAAACATATTTAACATATAACTATAATATAACAATAGTTTCTTCCTTTTTTGCCATATGCTCAGAAAAAAAACTATACAGTTCTTTTAAAGCTGCAGCTTTTTTATGTACATGACTTATTTTCGGTTATATGATATACTTGTACTATTTGCTAATTATTGAATCAGTAAATTACCTACATGTACATTCTTAAAATGAAAGCAATATAACAGTAATAGCATTACTTACACAATTACATGTACATGATTACATAAAGTTTTCCGATACGGAAATTGCTGGGATACAACGTTTTAATGTCGGATCCTCCGTCAATCTGGCCTTGAATGACGTTAAAGAAAACATTATATTTGTGAACATGGAACATTCACCCAACAAAATATAACAATGGTGATTATATTAATATTATTTGATGCTTTTATTTGAAAGATAATGATGACGATTACATATTAACATTATTATTACAACAAGAAACGATGTTCGAACACCTGGTACAGTGAATAAAACAAACCTAAGATAGGCACAAAAGTAAGACGTGCATCAAACAGGCTAAATATTTACGTAATTTAATGGAATTCACTGCTCCATATTTGCGTTATCAGTAATGAGTGCATTTTTTTCTCAATTCGAAAATGTCGATATTTTCAACAATATGATACGATTTGGAAAGCACTCAGACAAATCTAATTATTTAGAATTCGTTCGAAACTGTAGCCTTTTACGACGTTCTTTGTCTTATATCAACTAGAATGTATACAAAAAAGCTTTTTGAACTGAGAAAAATTGATGTAATGCTAAGTTAAAACGAGATATCGTCATGGCTTGCTCTTTATCAAAGATGATTTATCAACTATGATATCGTTTTCAAGTATATTCCATATTCAGCTATGAATCCAAATTGCACTTGCCTTCCTTAAACGCATTGTTTTATTGTTACGATGATTTTGATGTGTATAATATAATATGACTACATGTAAATAAATGTGTATGACTAATACGCCGCATCTGTATTTTACATTTAATATCCCTTGTGTTCACAGGGTATTATTAAACACCATCATAGCATTGCGAAATAATTATTGTCCGGCTTTGTCCTCTTAAACTCTAAAGTAAAGCCTATAACGTTTTATATATCAATTTAGTGTACTGTTACTATTTTAACATACTGAAACCGTCCCCTAATATTGAAATACTACTTAACTAGTTAGGCAAGTTCTGTTTTATTGAGTAATTCCATTCACTGTTCAGCGAAAGGTCTACTTCATTCAACCTTCTCATGCTGAACCTTGCGTTCCTTTGGCAATTCCCTTTTCTCTCCTGCAACTGTGGTAAAACGTTATCATTCTGACACCCGTCCTTACTGCTGTTCTTTGATCTAATGCCATAACCATACCGTCTTGTTTATCCAATTGCTAAAAGATGTAAGCATATTTCAAAAGCTGCTGTGCATTTCTTCTAATATTTATGAGGAATGCTAAGAGCAATGTGTTCTGATTAAATTTATATTATATTCTGTTCTCATATTTATGCAATATTCGTGACTAAGAAATATATATGCATATAAATTATAAAACAGCGAGGCGCTGCGAGAAAAGAGCTAGCATCGCAATTGTCAGACACAAAATGTAAAAAAACGGTTTTGGAGTCACGAAAACACTCTCTTTCATATTTTTTATTTATTTCCCAATTGAATCAAGACCTCTAATGCCGTACCCAAACCACCCAGTGTTCAATATAATTGATCTTTACCACGCATACAACCAATCACACGACAAAACAATTTAAACAAGATGATTACAACAATTGTGAGGTGTGAGATATGTTCCGCATTATAAACTACGGAAAGAACCCGTAACTTGAACTTTTCTCAACGAGTGCGTGAACATAACTTACCCGTGAAATACGCTCACAACAACCATCTGCGACATAATTTTTTATGATAATTTAAACAGTCGTAGTTAACAATTGACCTAATTTACATAAACTTACTCTGGTTTTGATTGTAATATAGTGTGTGAGCAGTTGAGTTAGCCACTGGAAATAAGGGATTAAAGTTTTAACAGCTGAAAACTTGAAAGGAACGTTGCTGACATGTTTCCTTATAGGACATGATAATTAATGGCAGTCGGGTTAACTGTTAGCATATCTAGCACAAAATATGCTGAAAATATTCATGACAATAACTCTATGATTCCCCTGCAGATAATGTCACTCCGTCTATCTAATACCTTTTTTGCACACCCAATCAGTTACAATCGCTTTACCACCAGATCGGTCACACACACATATATCTAGTAAATCGTCCAAATCTCTACCAGCCAAATGCTCCAAACGAGAACAGGCCCATTTCCCAGTCTATATCTGCTCCAAGAATTAAACATTAATGGGCATTTCTCCTGCTAACAGGCACACCATGAAAAGACAGCTAAAACACCGTTAAGTATAAATGGCTTAAATTGGCGTCTTGACTACCCTGACTTTAAAGACTTTATTAATAAGTACGATGCATTTGTTTTCCCGAAACCTAGACACACGAGGTAATCGGGAAGAATTGGAATATTTGTTCGCTAAAACCTTTCTTAATACATAAGCATAATCAAGATTACATCTTGCTTCCGTTTAATTACATTCAGAAAACTTACGCTTCCTTAATATACATTACCTTACCCAATTTGAAAACGAAATTTCTTACACATGTATAAAGTACGTATTCCTATATATTGTGATACAAGCGCACTAACATATCAGCTACTTAACAATATTTCTTTCGATCCCTTAGTTATTTTACATATCTTCCTACCCATCCACAATAGCGTATTTGATAACGACGATACTTCGAAACTGTCTCTTGAACAGTTAAAACTACTGAACACTTATCTAATCCTTTAGAAATGTGTTTCTGTGACAAAATTCAAGTACAGATGGACTAAGACTTATAGCCATATACAGATAAAACAACTGATTTATTTTAATCGAATAGGTAGAGTACATAAATGTGAAAAAAAGACAGAAACGCTTAGTATGCAATCTTTGCTACTGAGTAGTTTAATAATATCATTTCTTTTATTTAACCATTTAATACCAGGTGACGTGGCGGTTGAAATTCAGACATTCAAATTTTCCTCTTTACGTAAAGCTATTTAACTGTGTATAGGATAGCGGTTATGGCTCGCGGGAGTTATCATTCCTTTCTGTAAATACAAAGGTCAGATATTTGCGCTATTTATACTAAAATAATTATTAAGTCGAAGAAAAAATGATGTGAGCATTTGCATTTTGTCTCACGTGTTCGACGCGGTGGACACTCTATTGAAATTACACAGCATTACAATTTCTTATATACATGTAGCAACGGGTTTTTATCATGAAAAGAATACATTGTTCAACAAGTAACTAAGGTTTTTTTTACAATTACACTTTCTTCATATTACCTATATACCTAACTCCCTAATTATTTGACCATACAATTTTACTAATATTATTATGCGGCTAGGACGTTTTCGACTATGCAAATATTGACATGTGAGAAATAATCCATATTGATTTTAAGAGAAAATAAGAATGCTCGAATATCAATTATTTTACCTTTCCTGTAAGGTCAGCAAGATAGAATCCCTATTTTCATATTTCCATTAAAACTATAACTCCAATGCACACTCAATGGAATAACTTACTTTCGGGACAAAGACATATACTTTTCTCGGTTAAACATGCGTGATAATGACTAACAAAATTGTGTATGCTTATTTTGGCGTCCATATACTGTCCGAATATCAGTTAATAATTACCAGTATAAATGTTTTAAAAGCATGTGTATAGTTGAGTGGGATTCTGTGAATATCGTATGGTTTTTATGAGTATTTAACAGAAGTTGTTTTGAAAAGGTGTCAGTTATAATGTGTTTGTTTGGTATATATTTTGTATATATTTGTATTTGAGAGATGGAGCTTGTCCATGTTTTCATAGTAGGCAGCAATATTGTCCAGCATGTATATACTCGTATATATATCAGTGTCTCTTTATCATCACCGCAATATCGCATTTCATATTTCACATGTGTCCTCTATGGTTCGACACTGTCATAAAGATAAATTGACCAAGACTTACCCTCCCTGAATTTCGCTAAAGATAAAATAGCTTTAAGTTGTTTCTCTGTAGAGATGTGTGTATGCTACGTATCAGTCTGGCGGTACATTTCTATTGTTCTCAAACAAGATTATTGATTCCGTATTGATTTTATTCGATAGTCCTCGTAAAGTCTTACTTTGATAGGTTTATTACAAACTTTGTAACCTATTGCCTTGGTTCCGTTGCATACAAGGCTCTTTTTTTCTTACAGGGTCATTTGGATTTCCGATGTGAGGAAGACCCTTTGCATGAGGAGTATTCCTCAACCTGATATTAGGTGGACGTCGCTTTATCATTGTTATACTGTCCCTGCAATGATAAACTCCATCACAACAAACAATGTGTGTTTAAGATATAAATATTTGCTGATACCACTACCAATATCATAGTACTAGATAATTATACAATTAGAAAGCAACAAGTCAGTGTATTGCCTAAGATCACCTGGTCACATACGAATTCCAAGGACCGGAGAAATTCCCACTGGACATAATCCCATCCATGAAAATTTGCATGGACAGACAAAACCTTCCTCGATTTTTTCCTACAGCGGACATATACCCTCCATAAATATACAAATAGGACAGAATATTCCTGGATTCTATTTGAATCTGGGCAAAATCACCCCGACTTTAGTGTGTTTGTCATTGTTTGTAACTCGGATAACTGTATGTTTTGTTGATTTGAATGGCTAAACGGCATAATAAAGATTATACGTCATGAACGATTATCTAGCCTGCTTTATTCAATCCACATCTTCATCTTTAACTGTCTAACTTTCCCTTAATCTCATTTTCACTTCTGATTGTTGTCCTGTATAAAACATCCCTTTTCTGTAATAAATTATTTAATTATAACTGAATAACTACTAAATAACTATTTTCATCTACGAAGGCAAAGAAGTAACATCAATATATGACTGGGAAATCAGGGAGAGAGAGGAGGGAGAACTGCGCGCAATACATGACTTTACGTTGCATTTAATATATTCGTAGTAAAAGTTAACTAGATAATATCTAAAAAAAAACATGTAAAAAACTTAACCACAACACATTAATTAACTGTTCCTATACGAGATGGGTTTTTCCGCCCAGTAAAAATATTATTGGGACGAGGGTACGCCAGATAATATGTTCCTTACCGTAAATAAGGTTAATATCAACAGAAACGACGAGTTTAGGATTTAGTTTTGATGGACAGAAATATCTTCATCACATCACAAAAGTCCCTCGATATACCTTCGATATGTCTGAATACGATTTTTAAGTTAGCCACCAATTGTACAATAAACAATATGTCTATATTCAATAGATTCTATATGCTAATAAATACAAGGTAATAATTTGATATGTTCCTGTAAAATTATCTAAGTATAATATGGTATGAATATTAAGAGCTGTTTTAGCCGTTATGAATCATTTAAATACTCCCATAAAATGCTTCCATTTATTTGCGTGTAAATAAGTGTACTGCATATTCATATAATTATGGCTGCATCCAACGATACAAAATTCTGACTTCGCGGTCGGACAAGAATCACAGTCTCTTATGATTAAAGTGCATTTTCGATTTAAAATATGCCTTCTAGAAGAAACGGAATTAAAAAAAAGTAAACAACAAAATGCCTGCTGTAATGTAAAATTTTAACAACAAACGAAGTATAAATTCGGAAATCGGCGGCAACAAATGGTTATCAATACAAATACAGCAATACTTTAAGTTTCAATATTTATGCTCTTCATATACTGAATATAAATATACCTAGAATAAAATTGGTAAATACTATAATTAAAGTGAAAAGAGTGCAAAAAAAGTGCATCAACGGATTGAGAAATTAAATTAGGTAAAACTGGCTATAAAGTTCGTACTTCTACCCCCATATTTATGCATTGCACTCTATTTAGCAAGTATTTTAACACACATGACTGTTAAAGTCCTGTAGCCCATCACCTTTTCTTGAGGTGGGGTGGGGGGGGGGGTTATGCCCGCTTTGTATAATACGTGGATTTTTTTGTCCACCTAAGCCAAATTTCGTTGGTGGGATAAGTCTGCCTACATGTTTTTCACAAGTGAGTTTAGTCCGAAAGATATCAATGTCCACGTTGAACAGCCTCCAGTGAAGTCCATAATCTGAGGAACCATCATAGATCATATTTACATTTTATTTTTCCTTTACCCAGTGGAACAATAACAATTAAAGAAAGTTTTGTTTCTTTAAACGTATTTTTAGATTGATCAGATAGCTAACATGCGTAATGGCAAAGGACATTAACCGCACAGGAACAAAATAAGACGTTTATTTCAAATATTTCCTTAAACCCTCATTATTCTCCTTTATGTTCATAAAGATAAAATAATAACTTAACGACCACAATGCGCTGACTGTCTGCAAAGTTCTGCAAAGTATCAAAATCTATTCTTTTGATTGATTAAAATAACTGACAGTTGTTTGTAGCCAATAAGCCGCGCCTTCCATCCAATGAAATTTCGGTAAGGTCACGTGATAATCTAATATAGTTCACAGGATTATGCTTACATTCGCTAAACAAAACATTTTTAGAATGTATTTTAAATGTAAATATTATGTGACCACAATAGCCTGCTTCAGCTATGGATACCAGGTCAAACATTCCCTCAGCTTAGTTGTCACAACACATGACTAGCTATTTTAAGAATGTTGACTAACATATTTGTCTATGGGATTTTCATCATCTCTCTGTTACCAATAAGTAAGTAGTACGTTATATTTAAATTTCAAACAAGAGTGTTCTCTGAACACGTGTGTCAACCGCTGAAGCGTGTCGGACAGACGATGAAAAAGTGATCCCTGTGTGTCACCTTTGCTTACAGCAAGTGACAAAAATGTTACCAATATAACAATCACCCTCATTCTTTTAAATTATTTGGGATTCAATTTCACTGTGGTAATTAACATAACACTAACACTTAAGTTGTATGGACAAAATAATATCTATAATAATAAAAATAAAATGACACGTTTTAGAGATGAGAAGGAATAGAAGTCAGTCAGTATGTCGAGTATCGTAAATCGGTAAACAAAATTAAATATAAGTATACAGTGATTAGTATATATATGAATTTTATATATTGCAAACACTAAGTTTAAATTTTCTTAAAATACATATAAAACTAGGCGTGAACATGTATGGAGGTTATATAATACTTTAATCAATTTCGATTCTGGGTCTTTGTGTAAAGGTCCGACACCAGAACTATAGCCACTGCCTTATCTATTCTGTTACTTAGCGAGACACGCAAACGATTAAGTAATGAAGTGGAGTCTCCACCATATTAGCATCAACAAATACAAACAATAAATTCGAATATCATAATACTTATTTCAACATAACTTTTGTAATAATACAAGATGTTTTATCTGGTTTTAGCATTAATTTGTGTTATAGTCGTACATAATTTAAAAAGTAAAACATATCCCTCATTTATCATTCACTAAAAGAAATTTGTGAATTGAAACAAGGATGCACATTGTAAATTTAAAAATGTATTCTTGTGTTCGTTATATCTTAATGTTTCTAAATGTAATATTCATATGAGGTCGTTATACATATTCTTATAAGTTCTATTAATTACAAAATATATACCATATTAAAATTTTCGAGCACAAAAATCACATACTAAATAATAGTTGCAAAATTTAATGATATGTACCATAATGAAGAAGACTAAACTACATCTAGAAGTGTTGTAATATAATTATGCTTTAATCATGATTTATCTGTTTCATTTTCTTTCACAATCTAGAAACAGAGACAAGGGACCCAGATTGCTGTGATCGGCCCTCAGAATGTAATAAACCTGACTGTTCTTGCTGTACGGAGGAAAGATACAATATATGCAAACACCAGAACCGAACTTCATGTGGAGGTGACTGTAAGCCTGGGTATCACGGTGGCTATTGTTACAACAAATGTCCAGACCACTGTCTAACATGCAAAGATTGGGTGGAATCTTACAGCAGAGAATGTCTGACTTGTGAACAAGGCTATCATGTAGCATATCGAAGATGTGTGCCGGATGCCTGCCCAGACACCTGTCTGACGTGTGAAAATGCAACTCACTGTACAGATTGTGCACTTGGACATTACAACGGACAGGACACAACAACATTGGACTATCACGCTGACTGTCGGCTTAAATGTCCTCTACGCTGTACATCGTGTACCTCACAAACAAACTGTTTGTCTTGTATAGATGGGTATTATGGTGCTCAATGCTCGGATGTGTGTTCGAATGGCTGTTATCTTGGAATCTGTAATGAAGATGGATCATGCTCCTGTAAACAAAATTATACAGGAAAACATTGTGAAACATTTAGGGGTAAACATCAATGTTGATTAAACTGTTTTAACGTTACATGTAATACTACGACCGGGAAATGTTTAAATGGTTGCCTTGGTAATTTCCAGGAACCATATTGTACATTTTGCTTACCAAACTTCTCTGGGAAAACATGTGAGTCATGTGCATCTGGTATTTATGGTACCAACTGTACCAAGAAATGTCCTGATTAAATGTGTAACGTGTGATAAAAAGACAGGACACTGTGAGGTTTGTTGGGGTAATTTAAAGGGCAATACATGCGATGTATGTAAATCTGGCTTTTACGGAGAAAACTGTAATTATGTTTGTTCGTCTAACTGTGTAGACAAGTTGTGCCTTCGTGTAAATGGAATGTGCTCAAAGGGGTGCATTCCTCCCTTTTCGGGTGACAGATGCTGCTTAAACCAATCAAATTGCAAGACATGTTTCTCAGATTCAGAATGTTCTGCTTGTATTGATAGTTGGTATGGTGAAATGTGCCAAAAGGAATGTACATCTAAATGTAAAGTTTGCAACAAAGAAAATGGCACATGCCGTATTTGTACAGGAAATTACCGGGGTGATTACTGTCATGAATGTAGACTAGGCTTTTATGGCCTCATTTGCGTGGAAGAATGTTCAAATGGTTGCATTAATAATACATGCGACTTTTCAAATGGAACGTGTCAATGTAAGAATGACTACTACGGACCCTTTTGCAAAAAGCGATGTTCAACGCATTGTGCCAATGATGATAAAACCTCTAGAAAATGCAGTAATGGAAAGGAAAATTGTTCTTTTGGGTGCTTGCCAGACCATGGCGGTTCTTGCGAGGACGATTGGAATGAAAACTGTATTAATAATTCCTGCCACCAGATCTCGGGAAACTGTTGCCATGGTTGTGAAAAAGGGTTCGGGGGGCAATGTTTAAGGTTTTTTTTGTTTATAGGTTTTTTTAACATCGTGGACTTACAAAAAAAAGGGCAGAGACACGTGCACTTACAGAAAGTTTGTTTGTGTGTATGTGCGCGCGTGTGTCTACATGTGTCTATACATGCTGCAATTATAATTTAAAACATAAATATCATATTTGTTGCAGCATCAAGTGCTGGCCACGAGAATGTGTTTCCGGTGGGAGTTTCTGTTGGAGCACCAGTAGGCGGTATGACATCAGTCATAGTAATTATAGTCCAGGGGCCCGTTTCATTAAACTTCGTACGAACATTTTTTTCTTACATTTTTTCGTACGAAGATAATTGACGTTCAACAGCGTTTCACTAACGTTAATTTCGTACGAATTTTTGTACGATTTTCGTAGATTTCTTCGTAACTTTAAGTAAGGTAAGTAGCTTGCGTAAGTCTAGAAAAAATGGCTGCGTTCATGTTGTTTGACAGACGTATCCGACGCAGGGAACGTGTTTTTCAAAATAGAAAAAACCCATTGACGCACCTAAGCGATAGCGAGGTCATCGAGCGTTATCGCTTGCCAAGACACGGCATAAACAACCTGATTGAACAAATCGAAGAAGAAATAAGCCCGAAATCAAACAGAAGTCACCCACTTGATGCCACTTCGAAGGTATTTTTATTTATATTAATTATTTTTTTCGATGAATACTTTTCGTAAATCTTGATCCTCCTTAAAAATTTCTTATTTTATAGACGTGCGTTTCTACTGATATCACCTGTGTAAACAGGCCGTGTAGACAATACACATTTCAGCTACATAACCACATTGGATTTAACGGATTGGTCGCAGTAGTTTAAGATTCAGGGAAAATCGTTCCTTTTTTTTATTTGTTTAAATACCAATTAAATTTCATGTCTGTTTTGGTTTTCAATAAACGTTTATTGCAGTCTGAGTTTAGGATTTTGCAGTTGTATTTTCTAATGTATACCAAGTTTATCTTTGATGCAAATTGATAATGTCATAATTTTTGCTCCATTGAATTTTTTTATGATTATGAAATGCTACTTGCTTGAAAACAAATAAGAAATGATAAGTATGAGCACTACCCCCCCCCCCAATCCACATTGATTTGGAGCTGTTGTTTGTATATATCAACTCAGAGTGCTAGTGACAAGTCAGTATAATTTCTCCACTGACAGTCAATATCCTGATAATATGACCCTCATATAAATGCAGTACAGTACCTGTTCTAAATATGCATAAAATCTGTTACATATCAATATATTTTATCATATTTGGTCTTTCTAAATCTTTTTTTTTTACATTATAAACATGTTTTAATAATAATATTGAATGTGACCCTAGCTAATTGAAGAAGATATAAAAAAAAAACATTTACACTGATTGAACTTATTTTTTTTTTCTAAATCCATACTGCATCATTCATATATGTAAAATACACTCATTTATTTTTAGGATTGGGAGGTCAATTGGGTTCAATTCTCTGTGGCAACATACTAAAATCATAAAAAATGATACTGGTATATCTCCCTTGTTTGACGCTCAGCATATAAGGGTAGTTCACTGACTGCTTGGCCCAGTGTCAAGATGTGACCGGTTGTGGTATCATGCCACATGTCAATGGTGTGATACTGCAGTGTGACAGTACTATATCTGTCTCAAGCAACAGTAGTCTCCAAATGACCTGACTACTGTTGGTTGGTTGTTAAGGTATATGAATACCTAATTTGAATTTATGAATAATAATTAATGCAATTATATCCAGTCCATGTTATGTTAACCGACTGGTACTAATTAAGGTGCAATATAATAATAAATAAATCATTTAAAATATGTAACAATCTGTATGTATTACTTGCTATCAATATACAGCAACTATATAGGACTTGTATAAAGTAACAAATAATACTATATTTTTGTGCGATACACAGTTGAATGTACTGATCTATTTGACTGAGGAAAGAATATGGACTAAAGTGATTCTTAATCATTCCACTTGACCGTGTCATAAATCTGCATATCACTCACACATTCATATATTAAGCTATAAATTCTGTATTTTCAATTCATACATAAAATAATGTCATTTTTTTTTCAGTTAAATACTTAAACTATATTTCAGACACTGGTAACCCTGAGGTACCTCGCCAAAGGTGACTTCTTTAGTGAAGTGGGAGACCTGCATGGTGTCTCTAGAAGCTCCGTCTGCAGGAGTATTAATCAAGTTGTGAGGGCCATCAACCTCAATGTCAATAACATAAAGTTTGCGACAAACATTGAGGAATTGAGAGCAATTAAATTGAATTTTTATAGAATTGCCTCAATTCCCAATGTTGTTGGGGCAGTGGATGGGACACTTGTTCCAATCATTGCTCCAGCTGGGGTTGATGAGCCTCTATACGTTTGCAGAAAGGGATACCACGCACTGAATGTGCAGGCTGTGGTAGATCCAAGCTTGAGGTAAGAAAGAAGTTTCATTTGATTTATAAGATATTTTTTTAAATAACATGAGTTGCTGTTAACAGATTGTGATGGACAATCAACAATTCACTGGTAATAGGTGATAGGGTAATCTGGTATAGCCACAAATTGGGTTAGTTTTTCCATGTTTTTACAATTTCAATTTCCAAATTATCATTCCTAATAAATGAACATTGATATGACACATTGTTATTACATTAATGACATGTAATATTCATTGAATATGGATATTTAAATGATAATTTGTTTTTGTCAATTAGCATGCTAAAATGATCATTTCTATGCATGAAATTAATGTGTAGATTATTTTTAAGTCATTATTACTGTAAAATGAAAGTGTTTAAACAAGACATTAAAATAATAGCCAATTATTGTTTAACTTGCTGTAAGCATAGTTGACACATGGGTCACTTCTCCATCATCTGTCAGTCCGACTTCCTGTCTGTCTGTCCGTCATACTTTTTTTGTCATGCTTCTGCATGTGACATATGTGTCCTAAAGAACTTTTTTTCACAAAATATCCTTCTATATCAGTCAAATCTTTCACTGCCTTTTGTTAAAATAAATTAAAAAAAAATGCAAATCATTTTCTTAACTTAAAGTATATTTACTGAACTTAATAGGAAATTTAAAAAAGGTTCATTCCACCCCCCCCCCCCCCCCTCCCCCTCTTTTTTTTTTAATGAATTTATCTGTTTTATCAGGTTCACGGATGTTGTTGCAAAGTGGCCGGGAGCTACACATGATTCAACAATATTACAATCATGTGGGCTCAAGAGGCATCTGGAAACTGAAGGAAATGGCTGGCTGTTGGGGGACTCAGGGTATCCAAACAGAAATTATGTTATAACACCAAAACCCAACCCAACGTCAGACAAGAACTACGTTTCAATAATGCCCACTCAAGAACAAGAATCGTTGTTGAGCGGGCATTTGGACTTTTGAAGTCCAGATTCAGGTGAGGGTAATTAAAGTTTATTTCATGTAAGAAAGTGTAAGATTTCTACGTATTTATTTAATGGCAAATGGTGTGAAATTAAAAACAACTGAATTCAAGTAACCAAATATTGGCATTTGCTTGTTTCTTGATTGGATAGGAATCTAGAGTACTAGATGAAAATCCATGTCTGATGATGGCAGCATTGTAAATAGGCAGTTTTTAAATCTTGTCATTTCCTAACAATGACCCATTCAACTGCCCTTTTTAATATTTGTATACTGTAGATAAAATGACATGTATCTACTGCCCTGCATATTTATGCACAAATGACCATTTCACATATGTAGATTTTAAAACATTGATATATTTGGTGAAAAGAAAAAATAGATACTGAACAAATGATCTGACATGCCTTGACATTTCAAATCAGACTTTACTGAAATGGTTCATGAAAATTTTATTAATGTAATCCTTCTATTCATCGAGTGATCTTCAATATTGTAAATGCAAGTATTTATTTACTTTGAACAAATTAGATTAAAACTCTCAAATAAATGCATTCTTGCATCTGTGCTGAAATATTTTAAGCATTTTAAAAAACATTGTTGTAATTTAATGATTGATGTTTTATTTATGTCTATTAATAACATGTTCACATAAATCATAATTTGATTCTTTATTAGATGCCTTCATAAATCCTGCGGTTGCTTGCCATTCTCCCCACTCAAGTCGTCAGAGGTGGTAACCGCATGCATGCGTTTGCACAACATGTGCATAGATCTTGGATGTGTGGCACCAGAAGGTGGAATTGATTTGGAGGAGGAGGAAGAGATAGAGGACTTTGTTTACAGCGGGGACACAACTCAGGGGAATGTCATAAGGCAGCAACTTATTAATCATTTTTAGCTCCACTATTTAAAGAATATTTACATTTCTGGAATTTTTATGATTGGTGAGACTTGGAGATAAGAACTTGATGACATGAGAGAAAAAGATATGGACTGTAGTAGAGAGTTAGTTTTTTCTGTTTCTTTCAGTTGTTTCTCCATTAATTGAAGTTTTTCTTTTTTGAGCTTGATCTTCTCCCTCTCCATGTCCAGCATCTGACGGTGACAGTCACAATCATCTGTCAAAAATAATTGGATAGTCACAAAATTATAATGAATTTAATTGAATTTAAATAAATAGTAGTTACATACATGAAGCTCAACAAAATATACAGGGTAATTCTATAAATAGTTTGCCAGGCTGGTGTCAGTATAATGTGACCGAGTGTTGTCATGTGTATATAATGTGGCTACCTTTTCTCTCTGAAGTCGAATGAATGAAATTCTTTCTTTATTTAATTTGAAATCAATATGGCAATATACATTAAAAGAAAAAAAACTTTTCATGTGGATGAGTATTAATCTAAAACATTTTTTTAAATCCCCTGCGACTGTTTAAGCTATTTTTTTTTTTTCTTCATATGCATATATACACTGATATGAAATTATATTTTTTCTGTTATTCTTTTCTTTACAAAGGGTTTTGTATTTGTATCTTATAATGAATGGGTCAACTTCCTTCAGGTTTAATTTTGATAAATAAAAAATGTTAGATAAACAGTGAAACCTTGATAGTAAGACCACAATTGGTCCCAGCAACAAGTGGTCTTAATAGCAAGGTGGTCTTTATATTGAATTTTAGTAATATAATTTGAACAGTACATAAAACTCTTTGTCAGTCTTTCTGTCACGAGTTTTTGTCACGCTATCAAGCATGTGACAAATGCCTCCAAGGAATATATTGACCATGAAAAGTGATAACATGAACAATAATTACATGTTCTTGATTGCTTCCTTTTCAGTGTATGTCGTTTATGTTTCACTTCAGTTTCTGGAGGCACATCTAAAAAAGTATCATAGATTTAATTCTGAAACATACCATAGATATACATTGGAACAATGGACAACTAGTACTTTGGATGAGCTTCCATATTTTATATGAAATTTGTAATATTGCTGGGAAAAAGTTATAGTTTTTGCCAATTATTTATGTTTTGAGTAACAGTAAATGGGAGGTTTTTTTTAACTCGACTATTTGAAGAATATGAGAGCTATTGTAGTCGCCCTTGCATTGACGTTTTTTATGGATTTGGCTATGAAGTTTGGAAGTGAGTTCAGTGGCACCAGGAAAACAAGGATGATAACAATTGGACTGAATTTTAAACAAATGATGGCCCTTTCCTAAATTGGATACTTGGTTAAAGTTTTACATGTATGAGTTATGGTATGTCTCAGTAACTAGGCATGGGATTGATTTTGGTCTTTATAAACATATTTAGGGGTATCAGACTATCAAGGTTTATCATTTTTGACTATAATTATATACATGGTATGTGAAGGGCAAGATTTGAAATAGATTTCATTGGTTTACCAACATGCATTTTGAACAGTCAAGTGTGCTGTCCTCTGACAGCTCTTATTTTTCATGTTTTCATATAAATAGTCACCTGTTGGGACATTGTCATCTGACTCAGAGACTTCTGTGTTCTCTTTAGACTAGTCCGAAAAATTTGTACATGCATACATAATTTTTAAGATGTAATCAGTTGCTGTTATGATAAGGGTGATTTTGTTTATTTATCATTGTGAAGTGAGAGACATAGATGTCATTATGATATGATACTTTGCATAAATTATGTTATATTTAATGACATTATAAATAACATACAGCTGTTCATTGGCTTTGGCATTCTTAAATAATCAAATTTACTTGTTTTTCTGATGATAATCAAGATATATACCGCTAAGGTTTGTTACAGAACATGATGGAAGTGGCTCCTCTCTGTTTGTTCTGGCTGGTGAGTCAGCAATTTGACCTATAAGCATAAATTGGAAATCCAATATTTGATGTACCAGTATGTGTATAAGGATGTAGATAAGCATGTAATAGATATCTGTTATTGAGTTTAACTCTGCTGTGTTGATTTAAATAAATCCCTCAAAAAACCTACTTTCATTTCAGGCTTTTTGTATTTCACACTTTGGGTTGATGTATTTAAATCTTTTTGAAAATAACAACATAGTTTATTTCTTTACTTACCATTCAAATTTTGGGTGAATGTGTCAATGCCACCATCAATCCCCTCTATTTGTGTCTCACTCATGATACCAAGTATCTGCACAATTGTATATATTTAATTAAATATGTTCAGTCAACACTGTTCTAAATCTGTTACTATCGTATTTGTATTACTTTTATCATTCACATCATGGAGTATAACCATTTGCAGTTAATTAAAGTTATTTTTTCATGTTTGTTTAGGATCAACAGTTTTATGATGGGCATATTGTTATGCGATTGTATTATTCCTAAGACAGCAATTAACCAATTTTATTCTGGTTTCAATTTTAAATGAACTTGTAACATTACATAACAGTAATGTCTTGGAAATCCTTATTGTTAATACTTCTGAAAGGGTAGCAAATACATGTAAATGTCGCCCTTTATTGATAAGGAAATGTCGTTACAAAGGGTAAAAAAAGGGATATGTTTTTTTAAAAAGGGGAAAGGTTAAAAAAAATGTCAGTGGTTAAAAAAGAGGGTCCTTCGGGAGACAAGAAACAGAACTGATTTTATTTTTGGCCTTTCTAAGCTAAGACATTGAAAGATTTTTTTTTCCAACAGTCAAATTTGAATGAACTATTTTAACATTATTCATATTCTGACACACAAGTTAAAAAAAGTCATAATTAAATTATTAGAAATTAACGTAATAAACGTGTGCATAAATTAATGAATTCAAATATATTGTACACTGACAGCATTACATATGTAATATATGTAGTGCAATAAAAATGATCACAATGCTGTGTTTTATATTTTTTTTTTTCACCCAAAGTACCTGAATTGTATAAATATTTTGTCTGAAATGTGTTTGTTGAAACAAACAAACAAAACAAAAATCAGTACCAATACCGATTTTTTTTTACATAATTTTACATAACTACCTTCTGGATGCATTGGGAAAAAATGTCCATTCAAGGAAATTAGGGTTAAGTACTTTCCTTTAATCTCTCGTTTCTCTCACTTTGTAAATGTATGTTTGTGTTAAAATCTACCTTCTCTTCATGGTCTTTCAAATTATTTGGGGGAGGGCCTCCACCAGTGGCACGGGCAAAATCCCTGCGTTGCCTTTCTTTCTTTTTAAGCGAAGACTTCAAATCTGCCCATTTTTTTTTGCACTCATCAACCGTTCTTATTGTGCAACCCTGAGCATTCACTCTAGATAATGCAAGAGAGTTACAAACATAGATGCAGAATTACATATTTTTACATGATAGCAAAAATAACACATCATTAATGCGGCTGCTGTCCAGATAAATGCATCTAGATTCGATATTTATGAAATTTTAGCAAACCAAACAGGGTTATTGAAAATGAAAAATAATTGTTTAACGTGTTTTATTTTTTAATATTTTTATTTTTTAATAGTTTTTATATTTACTGATATTGATAAAATATCTTATTTCATTTATTTTTCTCTACCAACCTTCTTTATATGGTTTAGAAAGTCTGTAAAATTATTATATAGAGGGTAGGTATTCCTCTCCAGTTATAAGAAAGGGGTAGATCGTAATTTGACTCCCGGTACGCTTACATATATTTTTTTTCATGCGGCTAAAATGATATCAAAACATTTTATAATAGATACTATAAAAGTCCATTCTGTTAATTAATCTTTCCAGGAAAAAATATAACAAACACATCTTGGACAGTATCATTTGTATAATGTAGATCTAAATATAGCTAATTTCACACCGTTCTGATATGCCTTTCCAGCATGTCAGCTTTTGATTGGCAGTGAGATGCAATGACAGGCGCCCCTCAATGACAGAAATGATCTCCGTTACGCCGTCGATTAGTATGGCGGTTTCAGTTTCCGACCAGTTACCTTTTCGTGACTTGTTCTTCAATGACATTTTGACGTCTGCTATAGGTCTTCTATCGGGTCCGCGCAACCGGATGTTTGACGTTACCATGCGCATAATTGAACCTCCGACGTTAAAGAGTACTTACGAAGTTCGTAAGTGCGAGTTTCGTAGGAAAGTTCGTACGAAGGTGTTAGTGAAACGCACGTAAGATTTTCGTAAGATCTTCGTACGATAGTTTTCGTACGACTACGAATATCAACTTCGTACGAAGTTTAGTGAAACGGGCCCCTGATGATTGTGATTGTAAGAAGGTATGTAACAGTATACTAAATATGTATAAATGATTTTAGCGCCAGCGTTGCCTGGTTGAAATTGACTCTATTGATATTTCTCAACTATCATGCTTATATCATTCAAGGAAATGCATAAGGATACTTAGGGGAATCATGTTAAATCTACTCACATTAAATGGATTATTACTATGTAATTTCAGTGGGTTAATAATATGATTTATGATATTCAGAAAAGGTCAAAGTAAGTGAACATTTCTTCTGATTTCATTTGATTTAGCGAATGCAAAAATATAAATGAACAGTATTTTTCATTTTGTATAACGCTGACGACTTGAAATTAAAATATCACGGAGTGATGGAAAATCCTCAAATTAATTGCAGTTACATTGTTTACATTCTTCACTAGTGTATTCGATTGTATGCAGTCATGCATACTATGCATTGAAACAAATAATTAGGATTCGTTGTTTAGACTTATAAACAGATCGATGATTGACATGTCAACATGCTAATTTATTTTAAAATATGATGATATTATAAAGTAAAGAATAATATATGTGAGGAATAATCAATATGTTAATCAATTTTCGATCAGTCAAACCCTATTTCACGTCTTCAAAAATACTTATATTACACTTGACCCTGTACAAGTTTTGCTGCAATAAAATTAATTCATAACAGTAAAATATGAGAATGTTATATATTGCTGATAAGAATTTTGTAATGACTAACTATAACTGAATGTTAAAATCGTAAAACTGTACAGTACCTAAGTAAAATATATACTTTATTATATATATATATATATATATATATATATATATATATATATATTATCATAATATAGAAAAAAATCTGTCAGCATAAAATCATTGAACCAAATACAAAAATATTACAATGAGTTTTGACTCTGCATCTATCATTAATGTAGGTTAAAGCACAAGAATGCTAACGGTGAAGATAGTCCCCTGCACAGAATGCATGTATATGCCTCCACGTCATCATCTGGAAGCCCGTCTGGTTAGCATTTTAGATTTGAACAACTCTAATTAAATATTCAATTTTGTTTTATTCTTCTATTTTATACTACTAAACTGATTCCCGGGCTTGACCAATATATACAACAAATAATGGTTACCTACTCGACCACAAATGGAACTTGCACTATAAGACGTAAGAACTAACTTAAATTAATTATAAAAATGTCTGGATCATGACCTCAATTCTATATTATAGCCATACATATATATTGCGTATATGCTCTTATCTAGGTTTCATTTTCAATTTATGTTCATAGTATATGTATTTAGTTGCTGCAACTTGTTTTGTACGAGTAGCACACAACGATTTTATAGTAGTAACATTATTTTGTAACACACACTTTCATTGATATTGTAGCGTATTTATTTTTATTTTTTCTGTATAAACATTCTTATACTTCTTTTGCAATAAATTCGTAGGTATTTCTACAAATTGCAGACTTAGACAGCTTGCAAAATTATATGTTTCCATCGTCAATATTGTAAATTGCAAAATCAGTTGTGTACAAATATTGTATTTCATCTAGTTTTCAAAACCGGAAAAGACAAAGCAAATATATACGTAAATGAAGTCGTCGACAGAATCTCTAAACACAACTATGACAATTTTGCAAATGATGCTAGAGCTATGGCACACATAGAGGATCGTTCAAACAAACCAATGAAGTTCCACTGGAATGAAGACTTCAAACATTTCACCACCGTAACTCGTATCAGTCTGGCAGATTTAGCTGACTATGTACTTCAGAAAAATATAAATTTCTTTCAAAAAGAATTCAAAGTAAGACGTTTATTTTTTTCATGTCAAACCTATCTTTTAGGTATATTTTCACACGTATATTATTTGTAATGCATGTGCATAAACATTTTTCATCTTTTATTTTGTGAGTGTGTGTTTCTTTAATTTAACATCACACCAATATTAATTAATTATATATATATATATATATATATATAATATATATATATATATATATTTATTTTGTTTCAATTATACAGAATTTTGTCTCACTGCGATGCCACATGCATGACAATACAACCAGTTGCATTATGCTAACATCAGCTTAACAAGTCATTGTACTGTCCTTATAAGATGAGAATCAAGCTTATTTAATTTTAAATTTGATACGGGAAGAGAAGAAACTTTCAAATTTAAGCTCGGTGCCCGAACCCTCCGATCCACTTATACTCTTTCCTGTAAACGTTACGTACATCTTTCTGCTCCGTGGCTTTTAGGTCAATGTCAATGCCTCGCTTTTATCTTAACAGACATTGGAGATTATACATAAACTTAAGGCAATATTTTGCATACAACTCAATGATAATTTGCTCCAAAGTCAGCATTAAGCATAATGCTTTTACACATTTATTTCATGAAAAAATTTCTTTCTGAAAACTGCCGTTGTTGACATTATGCACGATGAATATGGATCCTGCAATATGCATCTTGATTTATTATTAAAGTTACCTAAAACTTATACATTTGTATTCCGAATACTTCTAAATTAAACAAGCTACAATAGTTCCAAAGTTTTAAAAAGGCATTGTATTTGTACAATGTCCATGAACTGTTTTATGCATTTATATAGATAGCCTTCTTGTGAAATTATCGACAGTAACAGACACGCAAGACGCACATGTTTGGCAAACATTGATAATATAATCATCATTTTAAAATAGGAGTTTCCAAATGGACTTCAGAAGTCATGTGAAGTGTCCCAGGTGCCAGAAAACACACCAAGAAATCGCTATAAAGATGTTTATCCATGTAAGTAGTGCGGTATGACATTAAACAGTATATGTTCCGCGACAGAATATTAAATTCAAACATGTTAACATTTTGAATGTAAAAATTGTTTGCATCACTAATATATTTTGTTTCCTAGAGTAGAGATCTAAAGGTATAGTATGCATGACTACATACCCCGAACTATCTTTGCAGATGATGATTTTAGAGTAAAACTACAAGGAAGACAGTATGGGGACTATATCAACGCAAGTTATATTGATGTATGTTCAGTTTTTCTACGTAATTTGTGTATTTTAGTACAGTTAATGATTTGTTATATATTCCATATAAATTGATAGTTGTATCTTGTAGACAAAATCTGAAAACGATATCTGAATTATATAACTTTCTGCTCATTCTGATATGTCATTATCATCATTTTATATATTTAACAAATTAAATATATTCTATTACACGATCTTTTTCAGGGGTATAAAACAGAAAGAGCCTACATTGCTTGTTTGGGTAAAGCGTTTTTGAGATTAAAGAGTGATTTCTTTGTTTTCTCTTCGGCATGAAATTAAATATTAATCACAAATACAAATATCCGATTCAAATAGCTATAATAAAAATATTTTTACTCTCCGACGAGACAATATAATCTTTAGGAATATGCTACTATATAATTTACCTTTAAACCTATTTAAGTATTCTGTAGTATTCTATAGAATTTTTATTGCGGAGCTTGAAAGTGGGCATAATGAAGTCACACTCGCACGAAAAAAATAATGCGTTAAAGGCATTAATTTAATTGTAAGTATCTGTTTTACGTCAAGGGCCCATGAAGAAACACTCAGAGGACTTCAAGATATTCTGGCTCATGGTTTGGCAACAGAAAGTTGAAATAATTGTCATGGTTACCAATTTGTTCGAGGAAGAGGGAGTAAGTTTCTGCCTATTAATTCTCAGAGTGCACCACATATTCATGCTTGTCAAAATTTAAAACCGTGATGGCATAGTGGTTATGTAAACCGCTTGTTACTTACCAAATGGATTTTTTTTTCAAAGACGGTACCTTAATACGTTTATCAAAATATACTCAATATTAAGACGAACAAATGATATTTTGCTAGAATCCTCATGATTGTACCGCATCCCTTAAAATAAAGAAAATATAAAACTATAAAAAATTTGGAATGTATTTTTTTCACATTTGTTTATTGCAAAAGAACTTTGGACTTGATAAAATATAAATTTATAATAATTTATAGCTAAATATAGACATTAAATCAATGATTACTACATATTGCTATTATTATTCACTAGATATCGCTATTTATCAATCACCGCTATTTCTTAATAAAATTTCACGTTATTTTAAATTATAATGTAAAATTTAATATCTATTTTCAATACAAAAATGTGGACTATCGTATATATTAAAGTAATTTAATGTTTCAAATTTCAGAAAGTGAAATGTGAGCAATATTGGCCAGATTCTTGCACCTCTGAATCTTATGGGAACATTGTGGTCGCTTGTCATACTGAGGACGAGTACTCAGACTTCACAATACGGAGTTGTACTGTTTCTAATGTAATTTCTAATATTTCTTAAAATCAATGAAGTTACGCCACCTTTAAAAAAATCTTTATTTCTCCTCTCCTGACCCTAGTCTAGAGAAGTGGGTCGGTAGTTAGGCATTTTTTTCCTGCTCATTACATATCATAACATGCATGTGTCGGAGACTTTCAACTTGCAGTTTTGTACAAGCTGTATTTGTTCCTCCTTCTATTAATTATGTTCAATCTAAAACAATACTTGACTTTACAGAGATATACTGTATATTTAGTTTCTATTCTGGTATTAAAAGCTCGGTATCAAAAAGAACAGAGAATTAACTTCTTTTAACATCTTTCATTTAATAATATCAAATAATTCAAAGGTGCAAACGGACGACCAAATAGTATGACTAGACTTTAAACTATATAACTTATACATGTACTTGAACAGTATGACAGACTTAAACTTTATGACTAAATATACATGTACTTGAAAAGTATGACAGACTCAAACTGTATAACTAAATATACATGTACTTGTAAAGTATGACAGACTTAAACTGTATAACTAAATATACATGTACTTGAAAAGTATGACAGACTTAAACTTTATGACTAAATATACATGTACTTGAAAAGTATGACAGACTTAAACTGTATAACTAAATATACATGTACTTGAAAAGTATGACAGACTCAAACTGTATGACTAAATATACATGTACTTGAACAGTATGACAGACTTAAACTGTATAACTAAATATACATGTACTTGAAAAGTATGACAGATTTAAACTGTATAACTAAATATACATTTACTTGAACAGTATGACCAACTTAAACTGCAGAACTAAATATACATGTACTTGAACAGTATGACAGACTTAAACTGTATAACTAAATATACATGTACTTGAAAAGTATGACAGACTTAAACTGTATAACTAAATATACATTTACTTGAACAATATGAAAGACTTCAACTATATAACTAAATATACATTTACTTGAAAAGTATGACAGATTTAAACTGTATAACTAAATATACATGTACTTGAAATGTATGACAGACTTAAACTGTATGACTAAATATACATGTACTTGAAAAGTATGACAGACTTAAACTGTATAACTAAATATACATGTACTTTTTTTGAATAAATTGACGCATAAATTTGGTTAGTCCTGAATGATATCCTCGAATACCGCAGTCCAAGTGAAGTCGTTATCCTACGCGTGGAAAACATTTGGGCATCCTGGAAATGATTTCTTAGTTTTATCTTTAACATTGAACAAGGAAGGATTTATCGATGCTTCGTCTTGGACCACTTAACCTCTACCAAGATAACCAAGGTACCCCAATGAAACACAAGGAAATATTGATTATCTCCGTGAAAGGCCATGAGGTTGGAAATGTAGTTGAAGCATTATAGGGAATTTACCTAGTACGTTCTGAATTCTGTTTCTAGTAAGCGATAATATTTAATGTTATCATACATATATATTCATCAAATGATAATATATGTGACTGATTAAAAATATTCTAAGAGTCACATGACTTTTTTTTAAACACATGCATGGACCTAAAAGAGAGAGTATAGTACTCTGAATGTCATACCTGAAATGTTTTGGTTCAAGAGGTGGAATAAAAAGCAATACAAGATCACATTTACTCATTTTCTTCAAATAATACTTCCATGAGTGATGATATACTTCAATGAATTAATTTTAAATGACAAATAAATTGACTGCGAAACTCTAAAGTGGAACAGATTGTGCAAGATAATAAACAACATTAAAATGTCGTAGTAAAACGAAGTTAAACATAAGGCCATTCATTAAAATAAATTGATTTTTATGTTTTGGAAAGTCTTTCATTTCTTTATTTTTCGGTTCAATCCGAGGATATCGGCGATTCGGTTTTGGCAAGTGGTAATTTTGGATACATCTGCGAAATTGATCCTATGTATACTTCTCTGAGGAATACAGTCAGTTGTGATAATTTTATTTCGTACAAGTAATTGTGTATTTAGTCGATAATAATGTTTCTGGATGATTACAAAACAGGCATTCTGTAGGTTGCCTTTACCGAGTGGCCGCCATTAAAATTGAAACTCCGCCCCTTTAAGTCAACTGTCTCGTCAACAATTGGTGTTGGCGGAGATTTGATGCGCGTGCAATATATCAACTCAATGAACCTTGACGATGTACACACAGTGTATACACTGATGTTGCACAATGTGGATTAAAAAATAACTAACAACAAAACGATCATGGAAGTCCGAACTTTCAAGAATTTTGCCTTAGTGCAAGTCGTGGAGTGACGCCGTTTTTGTGCCGGATTTGTACCTGAAAAAAAAATCGGTAAAAAAAAAGAATAGCAGATTACCCCAATAAAATATTTTGGGTCGGTGGGTTTTTTAGGGTCGATCGGGAGAGGGAAAACAAACAATTTATTTATTGTTGACTCATCCCTTTTTTATTATGAAATTTGTATGAAAAGCCTGACCAAATATCATTTTTATTTTCAAGGCCTTCCTCGTTATGATCATTCTTACTGAAAATATGAATGTCTTATAAGGAGTTACTGTTCATATTTCTGTCACTTTTTGTACGTATTATTTATGTGCTTTTCAATTCCATACATTTTTTCAATTTAATTATGTATTCTAATGTTAGGGTTATAAAACTGTCAGCTGATTATAAGTTAACATGAAATTATGGGGCATGTGGTGCCTGGATAGCGTAGTGGTAATACGCTTTGCTTCTCACACATGTGTTCTGGGGTTCGATTTGTAGTCACGTACGTGAAAGAGCACATTGGTCGCCCCTCCAAACACATGGATTTTCTCCGGATTCAATATAATGAACACTTACGCCACTACCAAAGCCACTGAGAGTGATTAATCAAGTTGTGATAATTTGTATCATAATCGATTTAATTAATTTAAAGACATGTGTTCGATTTCCTTTTCAAACAGGGTGGCGGGGGGGGGGCGTTTTCCTGCTAATGTAATCAGGGACATTTCATGCAAGGTAAACAGGAAAATATAATTGCACTTAAGCACTAGATACGCATAGCATAACTTCCGGGGAGATAAAAGAAAAGGAAGATATTTGAAACATGAGTCTTATTTCAGTTACAGATAAATATACACATCTTACAAACTATAACTATGTATCAATGGGCCGCCTTTGAAGCAATTACGTTTTCATAAGCAGGAACTTAAGTTGCTATTAAGTATGCCTTAGGCTCCGATTTGCACAAAGATATTAACTACCTGTTTTCATCATACATATTTTCCTGCTCCATTGTATCACAAACTCTTAACAAATGAATTTGCATGTAGCGCCGTTCTGTAGTTTGACATCTTCTGCACTTCAGATAAACAAATTGATTTAACTGGGCCAAGCTCGGGATTTTTAAACATATTTCTTTGTTGTACCTTTGTAATGTTTTAAACGGTATCATAATCAAGCATTAAGGCTCATATGACTCAAGGCCATGACTTGCAAACAACGTGATCAAACCGATGTTGAAAAGAAAAGAAAAACTTTACGTAATTGGTTTGCATTTTTTCATTCTTTTTTTTCTTAATGTTTTTAAAGGAAAAAAAAGGTTTAATTTTAATTTTTTATTCTTATTTTCTTCATTAAGTTTTCATTTATGTGCATACAGGTACATCTGTAGGATGTGTCATCTAGATATGTTATCAAGAGTGTGTTATTATTCATTACAGCTTCCATGTGCTCCTTACTTTTTGATAATAAATATTTGTGGTGTGATTCAATGTCCATTTCTTTCTGCCTGATTCCCAGGGAAAAGAGAACAGATGTCTGTACCAGATACATTTTACAGCCTGGCCGGACAAGAGTGTTCCTCATGACGTCACAAGTCTGATAGAATTCCGAAATAGAGTGAATAGCAATAGTTTTCGACTGAACATGGGTGGTCCCATAATTGTTCACTGCAGGTATTTTGGTTGTCTTTTTACGTAGTAGTAGTAGTAGAAGAAGAATTAGTAGTTTTGTTACGTACTAGGGGTAAAATAATCCTCGCACATACACGCATATCGATTTTTCACCTTCTCTGTGAAATCAATCGAGACATATATTTATTTGATTTGATATATATATATATATATATATATATATTATTTATTTATTTATGTATTATACAAGCAATTGATTTGAAATAAAATAAATACTAGAAATCGGATAGAGGAGCGGCAGGGACCATAATTCTACCTGGCCCATATGAATATATATATATATATATATATTAACGATCAAAGTACCTACCAAAGTATTATTCAAGCAGACCAAATATGCTTAAATTTTTGGAACTTCTGAGCACTGAAAACAAAGAATTATTAATTAAATTGTCAATTTATGGTAAAAAAACGATTTCAAATTAGAGAAAATACACTTAATTTTTCAGTATAATACTTCACTATCTCACCACCAAAAAGGTATTTTTGGACCAGGTAGAGTTATGGCTCTAAGTCACTGTAACGCTTTCTAGTATTCTTTTTATTTCAAATCAATTGCTTGTATAATATACGAGAAAATAAATAAATAGATAAAACAAATTAAATATATATATAAATAAAATAAAATAAATACATGTTTAAATTTATTTATTTTACGTCGATTAGGAAACAAGTTCTTACAAATTATATTAATCCCTCTCGACGGTTCCTGGGTTGGACCAGTACTTTGCGCTTGGGAAAGGCATGAATAATTCTTGCCTCCAACGAATTCAAACCCACAACCTTCGGATCAGTATTCGGATACGTTACCACTGGACCACGGTGCCCTCATAAATAAATATCTCGATTAATTTCACGGAGAAGGTGAAAAATCGATATTTAAAGCGTATGCGTTTATATGCGAGGAATATTTTGACCCTAGTACGTAACATTACTACTACTATTTCTACTACTACTACTACTACTACTTCTACTACTTCTACTAGTACATATACAACAACAATGTTACTAAATAAATAAATTTCTCGCTAGCTTACAGGGAGAAGTTGAAAAATCGACACGTTACGCGTGTGAGTGTATATGCGAGGACTATTTTGCGTTTTCCCATAGTCTGTTGAACTAATCGTGGAGAGATAGAGAGATTACGGAGATAACAGAATTAAATTATTAGTATAATTTCATTAACTAATTTAACAAAACTTGGTCTGTTAAAAAACAAAAAATTGCTTACGTGTTTCTTTACGATTAATTTATCCTCGTAAAGTGACTCGGTAATTATGGAATTGATAGTTGCATGACCTCGGAAATTATGGTATCAATTGATGGCGTCATAGCATGGTTATGCTGCTGCAGGCACCGCACGTGAGTCGGATATTTTGGTATCGATTGATGACGTCATAGCCTGCTTTCTGTTATCCAAGCCTATTCAGTTTATCCAGCTCAATTTCTGCCCAACACCACTTACATTACTACCCCAAAGGTTAAATGAAACAATATTTTGTATTAAAATATTAAAATACAAAATAATATATCGAAACTTACCATAGCAGAAAGTAATAAAATCAAATGCAACTAGTATATACATGTTTCATGCGTGTGTTGTATGCTATGAATATTATGTTATATACTATACATGCATGCTGTGTAGTACCGGTGTGGGACGGACCGGGACGTACATTGCTCTAGACATACTGACACAACAGGGGAAGGCAGAGGGGGAGGTGGACATCTTCAGATGTGTCATGAACCTAAGAGGTCAAAGGGTCAACATGGTGCAGACCTGGGTATAAATCTGAACTGTTTATATGTTAAATATAAAACAAATAGATTTATATGCCAAAGTTTCATAAATAATGGTAAATTTCCATGAAAATAGTTCAAATCAATGTTGTAACACGGAAAATATTGTCGTATATGTTTATGTAACAAAATTAGATTTGTAAAAATGAATAATGATTTTTAGCCTCACCCGATGTTTCATCATTATATACCGTCTAATTATATAAGCACAGTTGTCCTTATCGTATGTGTTATGTAATTTAATAAGTTGCCAATATATAGGTCATTAAGTATGTTCAATCTAAAGTTAGGCAGAGATTCATTGGCCCCTCACTCAAATTAAAGCCGACAAGATAAAGAAAGAAAGTTTATTTCATAAGTCAATAGGCCTATTTTTCTAACATATTTTCTAACTTATTAAATGCGGTATATTAAAGAAGAAAAACATCAGCCATGACCAACAAAAAAAAAAAGATTAGATTTAATCAAAATGAATTGAAAAGTAGAAATATTTTAACCTTAAACATAACTTCTTTTTGAAACAAATATACAGAAAGATATGATAGATAGTTTTAGGGAGAATGCGTGATAGGAAAACATATGTTAATAGATCAAGAATTTTTTTGGTTTTTTTTTTAGAAAACGAGATAGAGAGAGAGAGAAAGAGAGAGAGAAAGCATATTATTTAATTCCCAGCATAGTAAATGATAACTTATTCATATGTATATGTGCAGGTGAGTGTGTGTACGTATATGAAAATGTTTGTGTGTATGTATATGTATGTGTTAATGTATTGTTTTTTATGTCTGGAAATAAATAAAAGAAAAAAAAAAAAAAAAAAAAGTCAATAGGCCTTAGGCCCAGTAGACATATATCATATACATCATACATAAACAGTTCAAAAGCAAAAAAAAATGATAATGAGGATGCCAGTGTTTATGTAATATTATGAGACCTATAATAAATCGGACATTATTATGATACAATTTTGCGGAGAAAACGCTGATTTTGTATTGTAAGCATGTAGACCTTAAATGTAATTCACATCCACACTCACATTTACATTAAACTTATACACACATCATATACAATACCAAATGCATTTTTATATACAATACCAAATTATGGAAATTCTTATCTAGAAAGCTCTCTATATATAAACACTCAATTTCTTTGTGGTATTTTTTTTTATTCAAATAATTTAACTAATTTGTGCATGTTCGGGCGAAACCAATAAAATCGTGGTATAAATTGTTTGCGCAATATATAAATTATAGACTTTATTGCAGTTTCATACAACTTTAGCGAATGCAGTAGTTTGCAGAAGAAAATGTAATAGAATCAATAGTAATGAAGATGATAAAGATTGTAATCACCATATACGAATATCGTTTTGTAAATATATTGTTTACATAAAACATAATGTTTTTTTCCAGGACCAATACAGGTACCTACATTACGCTGTATTGCATTCATTGACCTTCGACCCGGAAGCAATTCCAGCAGAACATTTCCAAACCCATATGCAACTGATGACAGATCTGACATTGGCAGAAAAATTCCGTGTAGGTTTTATTTATCATTGATGAATTCTCACTAGAAAACATTTATTTATAAATTCAATTATTTTATCGATAATGACATTTGCGTTTATCTTCCCCCAGATGTTTCAGTCCATTCCAGCTGACCTTTCTGAAGACGATCTTGATGCAATACGACAAAATGAACGGCAAATCACCAGAAATCGCATGAATGCTGATATCGAAGGTAAAATATCTTGCATGACATAACATTCCTAATACTAATTTTTACAATTAAAACCAGTTTTATAAAGAACTTATTTTCATTGGTTTTCGTATCATTAGTCAGAAAAAATTAATTCAGAAACTTACATCGCTGATTAAGAAACACGCATGGACAATACAAGAGATAAAATAAGGCAATTACAATTCAAGATGAATGATAGCAAATAATTTTATCATCGAGTACTATTTAATAATCCTGTTAAAGGTAATTATCTGTCATATTACTTAATAATTTTACAGATATTAAAATTAGGTGTGTTTCATAAATTGAGTACAGCTATTTTGTCTGTTTAACGTCAGGTGATTCCAACCGACCTAGATTGTATCTCGGAATGAAGTACTCAGACAATGACTACATCAATGCTGTTTATCTAAATGTATGTAATTGCTTATATATAAATGGTATGATGTACATTATTGGTGTTTTTTCCTACAAGAAACACAATTTGAAAGAACAAGAAACCATTATGTGTTTGCAATTGAACAGCTAAAATTATAGTTTTCAACTCGTACCAGTAAATGATTCTATCTTTTTGCAGATTATACGACCTTTTCCCTAGTTCATGGTTTTTTTAATTTATCTTGATATACGTACGTGCATTTGTTATTATTTACCAATTAATGTAATGTTATGCATAATTATGGAACGCATCGATTCATCGATACATAATCTTTCAGCAATTCTAATTCTGTTTGAGCCACAATTAAAGAAAAAAGAAGAAAGTGTTTCTCCCTAAAGGGTTTTTTAAGCACCGAAATTGTTGCTCTTTTACTAATCTTTGCAATATTATTCTCGACTGGTTAACATTATTATGTTTGCATTAATCTTTTTTAGTATGATTCACATACGTATATTTTATTTCAGACGTAATTAATCCGGAAAATCATATTTGCTTGCGAGTTAAAATTGTATTTTGACTTGTCTAAACCTTATATTTCATGAACATCGCGTTAATCTTGACCCAACTGCATGCATATACATATATCATATACCTCCATTTTTTCTATTAGAGTTACAAACAGAAGAAACGCTACATAATAACACAAACGCCGATGACTGAGACGGTGATACATTTTCTGACATTGCTTGTCCAGGAAAAATGTTCATGTATTGTTTCTCTGGATGACCCAGATCTGCAGGATAAGGTACTTTGGTTCTAATTGTCAGTCAACATGGTGTGATAAAGCGTGGCAAATGCATCATGATTAAATATTCAATATTTGCAGGTATATATCAGCAACCTCTTGTTTGTTTATTTTATCCTCTATGTCAAAAAATGAACCGAACAAACGAATCATTTAGATATGAAACAATAATGCGACTTAAGATAAGGAATATCTTATATATTCAATTGCATCTCAATAGTTATGTTATTTTTAAGTGTTTGTATTACTTAAATAAATAAGGTCCCAGGTTACACTGAAAATGAACTGCTATCCATTATTATTTATTCAGTCTAAAAAGCAAAAATATTTATCGTGTTTCTATGTAAACAGTTGACAAATATTTACCTATTTTAGTACAAAATGAGTACTCTGACGCCTTCAGATTTTTATTTTAAGCGAAATACAAGCACATGATTTTTCTAATCCAAAGACACACTTTTATTTTGACTGAGCAAATGATTTATGTTTGTTTTTAGTCCGTCGGAATTTACATTCCGGCTGAAAATCAGCGGCTAGCAGAAGGGAAGTTCGTCATATCATGTAGTCGTTTGGAGACGACAAAGAACTACATCCTCCGGAATGTGATCATATCGGCCCGAAATGTCGTAAGATTAAATTGTCAAATGTTTAAATATGTTGCCCTTTCGCGTATTTTGCACAAAAACATAATAATTTTGACTTTCGTTTGTTCATCAATGTTTATAAAAGCGAGAAGGGTAATTAGATACATGTACATAAATTCTATTTGTCACATATATCTTCATCAAACTACAGGAACTCCAATACCTTGTTAAATTTGTTTCTTTAACCATAATTTGTATTATTCCCATTGTAAGTTTGGTGCAAGCAAAAACATTTTTAACATATAACAATAGTTTCTTCCTTTTTTACCATATGCTCAGAAAATATTATACATTTTTTAAACTGCAGCTCTTTTTTATTTTCGGAATTTGTAAATTAACTACATGTGCATTCTGAAAATGAGAGTTATATAACGGTAATAGCATAACTTACACAATAACATGTACATGATAACATAAAATTTTCTGATACGGAAATTGCCGGGACATAACGTTTTAAGTTCTGATCCTCCGTCAGTCTGGCCTTGAATGACGTTATAGAAAACATTATATTTGTAAACATGGAACATTCACCCAACTAAAGATAACAACGGTGATTATATTGACACTATTTGATGCTTTTATTTGAGTGATGTTGATGACAATTATTTATTAACATCATTATTACAACAAGAAAGAATGTTCGAACACCTGGTACAGTGAATAAAGTAAGCCTAAGATAGGCACAAAAGTAAGACGTGTACCTAAAATGCTAAACTTTTACGTAATATAATGGAATACATTCCTCCATATTTTTGTTATAAGTAATTAGTGCATTTTTTTTTCTTCAATTCGAAAATGTCGATATTTTTAACAATATGATACGATTAGGAAAACACTCAGACAAATCGAATTATTTAGAATTCGTTCGAAACTGTAGCCTTTTACGACGTTCTTTGTCTTATGTCAACAAGAAATGTATACAAAAACGCTTTTTGAACTGAGAAAAATTGATGTAATGCTAAGTTAAAACTAGATATCGTCATGGCTTGCTCTTTATCAAAGATGATTTATCAACTATGACATCGTTTTCAAGTATATTCCATATTCAGCTATGAATTCAAATTTTCCTTAAACCATTGTATTTATTGTTATGATGATTTTGATGTGCAAAATATAGTATGCCTACATGTAAATAAATGTTTATGGCCAAAACGCCGCATCTGTATTTTACTTTTAATATCCCCTGTGTTCCCAGGGTATTATTATACACCATCACTACATTGCGAAATAATTATTTGTACGACTTTGTCCTCTAAAACTCCAAAGTAAAACCGTTTATCCAATTGCTAAAAGATGTAAGCATATTTCAAAAGCTGTTGTGCATTTCTTCTAATATCTATGAGGAATGCTAAGAGCAATGTGTTCTGATTACATTTGTATTATATTCAGTTCTCATTTTTATGCCATATTCGTGACTAAGAAATATATATGCATATAAATTATAAAACAGCGAGGCGTTGCGAGAAGAGAGTAGCATCGCAAATGTCAGACACAAAATGTAAAAGCGGTTTTGTAGTCACGAAACACCATCTTTCATATTCTTGATTTATGTAACGAAAAAGTATCTAAAACGTTTAGAACATTCCGTTTTCAAAGGTCGGTCACGTCGCACTGATCATTGTCAAATAATTGTCATTGTCAATGACTGACCTAATTTACACAAAATTACTCTGGTTTTGATTGTAATATAGAATGTGAGCAGTTGACTTACCCATTGGAAATAAGGGATTAAAGTTTTAACAGCTGAAAACTTGAAAGGAACGTTGCTGACATGTTTTCTTATAGGACATGATAATTACTGGCAGTCGGGTAACTGTTAGCATATCTAACACAAGAAAATGCTGAAAATATTCATGACAGTAAGCCTATGATTCCCATGCAGATAATGTCTATCTAATACTTTTCTTGCACACCTAATCAGTTACAATCGCTTTACCACCAGATCGGTCACACACGCATATATCTAGTGAATCGTCCAAATCTCTACCAGCCAAATGCTCCAAATGAGAACAGGCCCCTTTCCCAGTCTATATCTGCTCCAAGAATTAAACATTAATTGGCATTACTCCTGCTAACAACCGCATCATGAAAAGACAGCTAAAACACCGTTAAGTATAAATGGCTTAGATTGGCGTCTTGACTACCCTGACTTTCAAGACTTATTAATAAGTACGAAGCATTTGATTTCCCGAAACCTAGACACACGAGGTAATCGGGAAGAATTGGAATATTTGTTCGCTAAAACCTTTCTAAATACATAAGCATAATCAAGATTACATCTTGGTTCAGTTTAATTACATTCAGAAAACTTACGCTTCCTTTATGAAAATTACCTTATCCAAATTGAAAACGAAATTTCTTACACATGTATAAAGTACGTTTTCCTATATTGTGATACAAACGCACTAACATGTCAGCTACTTAATATTTCTTTCGATCCCTTAGCTACTTTACATATCTTCCGACCCTTCACAATAGCGTATTTGATATCGACGATACTTAGAAAATGTCTTTTGAAAAGTTAAAACTACTGAACACTTATCTTCTCCTTTAAAATTTGTTTCTGTGACAAAATTCAATTCAAGTACAGATGGGCTAAGACAGTAAGACTTATATTCATATGCAGATATAACAACTGGTTTATTTTTATCGAATAGGTAGAATGCATAATAGTGAAAAAAAATCGACAGAAATGCAATTTTTGCTACTGAGTATTTTAATAATATCATTTTTTTATTCAACCATTTAATACCAGGGGACGGGGCGATTGAAATTCAAACATTCAAATTTTCTTTTTTACGTAAAGCTATTTAACTGTGTAAAGGATAGCGGTTATGGCTCGCGGGAGTTATCATTCCTATCTGTAAATACAAGGGTCAGATGTTTGCGCTATTTATCCTAAAAGAAATATTAAGTCAAAAAAATATGTTGTGAGCATTTGCATTTTGTCTCACGTGTTCGACCTCAAACTCGTAGGACACTGTATTGAAATTACACAGCATTACCATTCCTTATATACATGTAGCAACCGGTTTTTATCATGAACAGAATACATTGTTCAACAAGTAACTTTTTTTTTTTTACAATTACACTTTCTTCACATTACCTATATACTTAACTCCCTAATTATTAGACCATACAATTTTACTAATATTATTAAAAGGCTTAGACGTTTTTGGCCATGCAAATATTGACATGTGAGAAATAATCCATATTGATTTTAAGAGAAAAATAAGAATACTCGAATATCAATTATTTTACCTTTCCTGTAAGGTCAGCTAGATAGAATCCCTATTTTCATATTTCCATTAAAACTATAACTCGAATGAACAGTCTATGGAATTACATACTTTCGGGACAAAGACATATACTTTTCTCATATACTTTACAAGATCTAACAAAATGTGTATGCTTATTTTGGCGTCCATATACTGTCCGAATATCAGTTAATAATTACCAGTATAAATGTTTTAAAAGCATGTGTATAGTTGAGTGGGATTCTGTGAATATCATATGTTTTTTTAAGAGTCTTTAAGTTTTGAGTTGTTTTGAAAAGGTGTCAGTAATAATGTATTTGTTTGATATATATTTTGTATATATAGTTGCATTTGAGAGATGGAGTTTGTCCCTGTTTTCATAGTAGGCAACAATATTGTCCAGCATGCATGTATATATCAGTGTCTCTTTATCATCACAGCAATATCGCATTTCATATTTCACATATGTTTTCAATGGTTCGACACTGTCATAAAAATGAATTGACCAAGACTTACCCTCTCTGAATTTCGCTAAAGATAAAATAGCTTTCTGTTGTTTCTCTGTAGAGACGTGTGTATGCTACGTATCAGTCTGGTTGGCGGTACCTTTCTATTGTTCTCAAACAAGATTATTGATTCCGTATTGATTTCATTCGATTGTCCACGTGAAGTCTTACTTTGATAGGTTTATTACAAACTGTGTAATCTATTTACTTGGTTCCGTTGTATACAAGGCTCTTTTCTTATGACAGGGTCATTTTGATTTCCGATGTGAAGAAGACCCTTTGCATGAGGAGTATTCCTCAACCTGATATTAGGTGGACGTCACTTTATTATTGTTATACTGTCCCTGCAATGATAAACTCCAGCACAACAAACAATGTGTATTTAAGATATAAATACTTGCTGATACCACTACCAATATCATAGTACTAGATAATTATACAATAACTTATCAGTAAGCACTATTGCTAATAACTGAGGATGCTTTTGGTGGTACTTATAATGATGATGATGATAATGATGATGATGATGGACACAACTAATCATGACAATTTTCCTTTTTTATAACGATCAAAGAGTAGTGTTAATAATATCTAAGCAGTGAGCATCATATGACAATTAAACTAAGTTTGTATAAGGCTATAACGTTTTTACTTATGGATTGAGTTGCAAATAATTATGATGATTTATGAAAAACCTTCGGGACAATCCTAGTGTTGTTCATTCACTGATGGGGCAAAAAAATTTGCAATTCAATACTTATACTTACACTCTACTTTTATAACCAAGGGCGACAAATTGTAAATTATAATTGCTCATCGATGAATAATTTACATAGGGACTGTCTTAAAAATGTGGTGACCACCGTCCCAGTGTAGTACATACTCCGATGAACAATCATAATTTTACTTTATTTATGAAGGGGAAGAAAAGAATTTAAGGGCAGTTTATCTTTTTTTGATATATTAAAAAATACCTCCGTCGAAGCGACTGATTAGACAACTAACTGGCACGTGTAATGGTTTAAAGTAAAGGTTTATTTCAAATATTTGCTTACATACTTATTATTATTCTTTATTTTCAAACAGATATAAAAAAAAAAAAAAAATACGACAGAGCGCTGACCGTTTTCAATTTTTGGCAAGAAACCAATTTCATATAGTGTTGATTAATTCAGTTATCGACTGGTTTTTGTAAGTAACAAACCAAACCTTTCATCCAATAAAAGTTTGGGATAGGTCACATGATATGCTAATGTAGTAAGCGGTTAATGGTTACATTTAAGGATGAAAATAACACAGTTTAAGAATACATTTGAAATGTAAACTGAATCTGCCCCAACAGCAGATACCATTTCAGTCACAAAGAATGAACATCATATGACGATTTATTAAAAAAAATGTTGACTGACATTGTTGTTTCGGTGATTTTAATCCTCCTGCAACTAAGACGTGAGTAGTACGTTGTATCTTTTAATTATTAAATACACGCCATCAAAAATCTTCCTCATGACACGCACGTTAATCCTCTTAACAATTTGTGATACAATATCGCAGTATAGTAATTGGTAAAGCACTAATATAGTTTAGTTTTATGGTAAAGCTTTACAATAAGTTCTGATTGTTATCATTGTTACTCGTATTATCATGATTGTAATTAGTATTATTTTTAGAACGAGTGTTAAATTCTCATTATCTATTGTTAAACGATAAATGGTAGTATTCATATTAATTCTATTAATAAGCAAATACGGAAGATAATAAAATCAAACAGAAGATTCTTTCACTTAAGCCAAATGTTTAATCTTTAAAAAACTGATTATACAGTGGCTTAAAACTTTCCCAAAGTGCAACTTCAATTTAATTGTTGAATCTAGAATGTTAAGACATATCCTTTCCCGACTATTTCACGACAGGAATGTGCAAACAATACGAGGACTGATTACATATTTTTGCGATCTCCCCTCCCATAGGAAATTCTTTAACTTCTAAACCACCGAGAACGTTCATAGGAGGTTGAATTAGAATTAGGTTACACATATAAAGAAAATACTTCCTTGAAACTATTGCGTCTAACTGTGTGTTTAGGTAACTTGAAATTTAAGCCTTCACATCATAAAGACCCTATTATCATTATTATTCACAATTTGGTACCTTTAAAGATACGTTTTACCTTTTATGAAATAAAATGGGTATACTTTAAAACAAAAAAAAACTTTTAGAATTGAAATAAAATATTTTAGAAATGTATGTCATTTTATTGCGACTTTAGTGCATAAATATCTATCTCTGCTTATAGGAATATTTGCAAAGTAATCTTCACAAATTAGATTCTTAACACTTATTTTAGAGAAGACAGCGTTAAACCTCTCAATAGGGCGAGTTTTATGAGTCGGTAACTATCCTAAATATCGTGGAAACTAAGCCTATAAAGATAAGAATTTGTATGCATTTAATATATTGTAGAAACATGGAATTTGATCACGAGTTTCCGTAGATTCCATATCCTAATATAAACGTTTAATTTACTACAACAGACATCTACAGTTATGATTAATGTCCGATTTCGGACCCATATCCAGTGTCTTTTGTTTACATTGCATGCAACCAAGCACAAATTAAATAAAGTGTAGACAGCAGAGAGCAAAAAATAAAATTGAAATTTGAATGACATTAGAATATTAATACATAACAGTTATAATTGTATTCAACATTGTTTTTTACAAACCCATGAGTGATTTAAATCAAAAATACTTTGAATCCAAACGTCCTTTAACGATGAAATCAAAGTTTTGTTGAATACTAAATGTATGCCATATTATGAACAATCACCATATACTAATTAAATCATGTTTATATTTGTAAAATTAAATAATGTGGTAAAATAAATTATACGTACCTAAATGAAAAAGACATTATGTAACACTGTTTATATAAAAAATATTTTGTTCATAGCAATGTATGCAATTCGATCAAGATTTAGAATTCACATCTGTTTAATTTCATTTACAATTCAGAATCAAACCAGGGACCCAGATTGTTGTGATCGGCTTACAGAATGTCAAAATCCTGACTGTTCTTGTTGCTCCACAGAACTGAAGGCCGAACTTCATGTGTAGATGACTGTAAGCCTGGTGATCACGGTGAGTATTGTTACATCAAATGTCCAGACCACTGTCTAACATGCAACGTGTTCAGATAGTTACATTTCTCCCTTTTCGGGCGACAATGCTGCTTAAACCAATCAAATTGCAAGATTTGTTCCTCAGATTCAGAATGTTCTGACTGAATTGATGGTCGGTATGGTGAAACATGTCAAAAGAAATGCACCACGAAATGCAAAATTTGCAAAATGAAAACGGCACGTGCCGTATTTGTACAGGAAACTACGGGGTTACTACTGCCATGAGTGTAGACTAGGCTTTTATGGTCACAACTGCGAGGAAGAATGCTCAAATGGTTGCATAAATAACACATGCGAGTTTTCAAATGGAACGTGTACATGTAATTTTGACTTCTACGGATCCTTTTGTGAAAAGCGATGTTCATCAAATTGTGCAAATAATGCAACCTCCAGCAAATATTATAAGGGAAATGGAAGTTGTACTTTTGGATGTTTGTTTGGATACCAAGGCGGTTCTTGTGAAAATAAATGCGATGAAAACTGTATAAATAGTTCTTGTAATCGAAATACTGGGAACTGCATTTTCGGTTGTAAAAAGGGTCACACGGGAGCAGTATGTGATTCAAATGGTTTGTGGTTTTTTTTATACATATTTCCAAAGACCTATTAAACAAAGATAGGAAACTCTTGTAACAGACAGAGGAATTATTTTTCACGTTGCAGATAACCGAATTTTGCAAACTGCCAAATATACATAGAAAAATCATTGAGAGAAAATAACTTTTTTATGAAAGTATCATTTTCTATTACAGAAAATATTTTTATTTTAATTAATTTTGAACATTAATTCATGATTTAAATTTAACCAGTGTAGCAGAAAAACAAAACAAAAATCTATATATTTTTGTTCATGCAGGGACTTCTGTATTTTACATAAACTTTTTTATATCTTTATTAATTTTAGTATTAGGTATCATTTAGAAGGTAATGTATTGTTCTGTTGAAATATCTCAAATAGAATAGCAGAAATATGCAAACGTTACTGCGAGATCTAGACAATCTGCCGCGTGATTTTAATTACTTGCCAAATTTGTTATTATAGGTCTTTGATGTTTCCAAATACCAAGACATGTTCAATGGATATTGATTTATCCAAAAATAATTCTGATTTGAATACTTAAATGAAATAATGAAAATTCTATCTCGAAAAGAACTTAATAAACAATATTTATCAAAAGTTTGCATGTTGTTGATATCATCTATCTTATCGATATTGGAAAAGCTCTACCCCATCATTTTTCGGCCACTGAAACTGTAATTGCTGATCTTCGCCGCTGTAATTGTTTGTCTAATATTGTTCATCAGAAGGTTTGTAAATATTCAGTTTACATATTTTTTTTATTTTTTTTTTGTAAATTTACATTCAAGTGTTTGATCTAATTCAAAGATTTGATGCTAAAAGAAGGTTTGATAAGCTATCAATGATGAGCCTGGCCGCTGATCACAACGTTTATACTAAATAAATTATATACTGTTTTAGATGTTTTGATAATTCAGCTATGAAATATATATGCTTGTTAATTCATTCCCCATTTGTTATACAAAGATGAACACCTAAACCGTCTGGTCTTTTTTGTATTCGCCCCCTTAACTGCTACCCGTAGCTGGGTCCAGTGAAGCTAGGCAACAAGTCAGTGTATTGCTTAAGTTCACCTGGTCACATATGAATTCCAAGGACCGGAGAAATTCCCACTAGACATATACATGTATATCGGATACCTTCATGTTTTGCTGATTTGAATGGCTAAACAGCATAATAAAGATTATACGTCATGAACGATTATCTAGCCTGCTATACTCAATCCACATCTTCATCTTTAACTGTCTAACTTTCCATCAATCTCATTTTCACTTCTGATTGTTGTCCTGTATAAAACATCCCTTTTCTGTAATAAATTATTTTAATTATAACTGAATAACTACTAAATAACTATTTTTATCTACGAAGGCAAAGAAGTAACATCAATATATGACTGGGAAATCAGGGAGAGAGAGGGGGAGAACTGCGCGCAATACATGATTTTATGACTTTACATTGCATTTAATATATTCGTAGTAAAAATTAACTAGATAATATCTAAAAAAAACATGTAATAAAACTTAACCACAACACATTAATTACCTGTTCCTATACGAGATGGGTTTTTCCGCCCAGCAAAAATATTATTGGGACTAGGGTATGCCAGATAATATGTTCCTTACCGTAAATAAGGTTAATATCAACAGAAACGACGAGTTTAGGATTTAGTTTTGATGGACAGAAATATCTTCATCACATCACGAAAGTCCCTCGATATACCTTCGATATGTCTGAATACGATTTAAAAGTTAGCCACCAATTGTACAATAAACAATATGTCTATATTCAATAGATTCTATATGTTAATAAATTCAAGGTAATAATTTGATATGTTCCTGTAAAATTATCTAAGTATAATATGGTATGAAAATTAGGTGTTGTTTTAGCCGTTATGAATCATTTAAATACTCCAATAAAATGCTTCCATTTATTTGCGTGTAAATAAGTGTACTGCGTATTCATATAATTATGGCTGCTTCCAACGATACAAAATTCTGACTTCGCGGTCGAACAAGTATCACAGCCTTTTATGATTAAAGTGCATGTGTCGATTGAAAATGTGCCTTCAAGAAGAAACGGAATTAAAAAATGTAAACAACAAAATGTCTGCTGTAATGTAAAATTTTAACAACAAACGAAGTTTAAATTCGGAAGTCGGCTGCAACAAATGATTATCAATACAAATGTAGCAATACTTTAAGTTTCAATATTTATGCTCTTCATATACTGAATATTTAAATAGTTACCTAGATTAAAATTGGTAAATACTATAATTATAGTGAAAAGAGTGCAAACAAAGTGCATCAACGGATTGAGAAATGAAACATGTGTAAAATTGGCTGTAAAGTTCGTACTTCTACCACCATATTTATGCATTGCACTCTATTTACCAAGTATTTTAAGACACATGACTGTTAAAGTACTGTTGCCCATCACCTTTTTCTTGAGTTGGGGGGATTATGCCCGCTTTGTATAATACGTGGATTTTTTGTCCACCTGTGCCAAATTTCGTCGGTGGGATTAGTCCGCCTACACGTATTTCACAAGTGAGTTTAATCCGAAGGATATCACTGTCCACGTTGAAGTCCATAATCTTAGGAACCATCATAAATCATATTTACATTTTATTTTTTCTTTTCCCAGTGGAACAATAACATTAAAGAAAATTTTGTTTCTTTAAACGTATTTTAGATTGACCAAATAGCTAACATGCGTAATGGCAAAGGAAATTAACCGCACAGGAACAAAATAAAACGTTTATTTCAAATATTTCCTTAAACCTTCAATATTCTCCTTTATGTTCATAAAGATAAAATAATAACTTAACGACAACAATGCTCTGACCGTCTGCAAAGTTTGGCAAAGTACTAATATCTATTGTTTTGATTGATCGAAATAGCTGACAGTTGTTCGTAGCAAATAAGCCACGCCTTCCACCCAATGAAATTTCGGTAAGGTCACATGATAAGCTAATATAGTTCCCCGGGTTATGCTAACATTTGCTTAACATTTTAAAAATGCATTTGAAATGTATATATTGTGTGATCACATTACCATGCATCAGCTATGGATACCAGTTCAAACATTCTCACATTGCCACAAAGAAGATGCTCAACAACACATGACTAGCTATTTCAAGAATGTTGACTAACATATTTGTCTTTGGGATTTTAATCATCTCCCTGTTACCAATAGGTAAGTAGTACTTTATATCGTGTAAACTTTTAACAAGAGTGTTTTCTGGAACACGTGTGTCACCTGCTTAAGCGTGGCGGACAGACAGACGGACAGACACACGATGAAAAAGTGATCCCTATGTGTCACCTCTGCTTACAGCAGGTGACAAAAAAATGTTACCAATATTATATCGCCCTCATTCCTTTAAATTAATTGTGATGCAATTTCGCTGTGGTAATTAATATAACATTAACACATTTAAGTTGTATGGACAAAATGATATCTAATAATATCTGTGATAGATTATGTAATTACTTCAGAGAAGAATTTTTCGTGTATCACGGACTTTATTATACAGCCTTTTAATGAATGGAGTGACCATGCCCCTATTGTGTTTTCATTACAGTGTAAGGTCAAATTAAATACACCAGATGTTGGAAATTGTGTAAAAGCTTGTTGGGATAAGAGAAAGAGAGAAACGTTTAGACGAGAGATTATTGCTCATCTGCCAAGATTTAATGAATTGACTGAAAATATTATTATATCTGATAAAGATTCGATTAATCATGCCGTCAATAGTTTTTCTAATATTATACTGGAAGTGGCTGATCCTTTGTTTTTTAAATCTTTTAAGAATTATCATAATACTCATTTTATAGATCATGCTTGTGACAGAAATAAAGATTGGTTTGATAAGGATTGTTTAGAAGCAAAAAGGTTAAACCATGATGCCCAGATAGCATTTAATAGAATGAAGTCTGACCAAAACAGACATTATTTTTGTGCATGTAAAAAGAAATACAAGGATATGATAAGGAAAAAACGTGAACAAAAACGGCTGAAGGAAATTGAGAATCTTCGTTCACAGCAACCTAAGAATTTTTTGGCGTTATTTGAATAATAAGAAAAAATCTAGCAACAATGACATAAGTCTTGAAGAATTTTATGACTATTTTTCTAAATTAGGTAATAATATAGTACAGGAACAAAATGAGAAAGCTGAACATTTTGTGTATTACCATAATTTTGATGATGTTGTTGTTGATAATGATGATGATTTATTGAAAGGAAAAATAAGTGTAAATGAAATTCTTATTGCAGTTAAGTCATTAAAAAGAGAAAAGTCAGGGGGTATGGATTAATTAATAAACGAATATTTTATTGAAAGAATAGATATTTAAGCATCACACATATGTGATATATTTAATGCAATTTTGAATGGTGGATTTTTTCCAGATTGTTGGACAGAAGGTGTAATTATACCGTTACATAAAAAAGGTTCAAAGTCAGATGTCAATAATTATCGGGGAATCACGCTTGTCAGCTGTTTTTCGAAAATATTTACGTCAGTGTTGAATAGGCGTATTGTTACATACTGTGAAAATAATAATATTATTTCGGATTATCAGTTTGGATTTAGAAAAGGTAAATCAACAGTAGATGCGTTGTTTATTTTACATACGCTTGTTCAGAAGTATTTTAATGAAAATAAGAGATTATATTGTGTATTTATTGATTTTAAAAAGGCCTTTGATAGTGTGTATCGAAATGGATTATGGGTTAAGTTATATAAGTTGGGCCTTGGGGGGAAGATTTTACGAGTCATTAAAAATTTGTGTAACAAGGTGAAATCATGCGTTCGAGCGTGCAACAATTATTCAGATTTCTTTGAGTACGCTATTGGCTTGAGGCAAGGGGAGATAATTTCCCCAATTATGTTCTCCCTTTATTTAGAGGATCTTGAGTTGTTTATACAGGATAATGTTTCTTCGGGATTAAGGATTGATGATATTGTACTTATACTTCTATTATTTGCAGATGATATGGTAATTATTGGGGACTCACCTGAAAATGTACAAAATAGTCTTAACCTTTTATATGCCTTTTATATGGAGTCAAGAAGTCAATACACAAAAAAACGAAAGTTATGGTTTTCAGAAAACGAGGTAGATTGTTACAAAATGAAACATTTAATTTTAATGGGCAAGAACAAGCTATAGTGGATGATTTCATTTATTTGGGTACTGTTTTTAATTATACTGGTAACTTTGCACGTAACCAAGAACATTTAGTTGGAAAACCGTAAAGGCATTAAATGTATTGCTGATAAATTGTAAAAGCATAAGTTGAAACCTAAGTTACTGTGTTAGCTATTTGATTCTTTCATTGGTTCTATTCTTGGATATGCAGCGGAGATTTGGGGTTATAGTAAATCAAAGGAAATAGAGCGTATTCATTTAAAATTTTGTAAAACTATACTCGGTGTAAAAAACACTACTCCAAATATAGGTGTTTATGGTGAACTTGGAAGATACCCTTTATATATATCTTGTTATGTAAGAATTTTGAAGTATTGATGTAAATTGTTGAATACTGATAACATAATATTAAAACATATGTATAAAGTTTCTTATGATGATTGTGAGTTGGGGAGAAAAAGTTGGTTGTCTAATGTTAAAAACTTATTGTGTCAAAATGGTTTTGCATATATATGGGATCAGCAGTCTGTTTTAAATGAAAATGAGCTCATTGTCATATTTAAACGACGTTAAACTGATCATTTCTGTCAAACATGGTATTCAGGCAAGGAAAAGAGTGAAATTATGTGTTTTTATAATAATATTTAAGATGTATTTAGATATGAAACTTATTAAGATATGCTACCGCACGATTTAAGAATATATATTTGTAGAATTAGACTTTCTTCTCATATTTTACGCATACAAACTGGTCGATATGGTTTAAATAGAATTCCCAGGTTAGAAAGATATTATGTATATTGCAGAAGACGGGATATTGAAGATGAATTTCATTTTATTATTAAATGTCCTTGTTTTTCGGAATTAAGAAAAAAGTATATTGATAAGTTTTATTATGTAAGACCAAGCATGTTTAAATTTATACAACTATTACAGACAAATGATTTTGATATATTATTTAACCTGGCAAAATTTATAAAAGCTGCTTTTTCTTTACGTATAAGTCTGTCTCATGATAATTAGTTCATCCTCTGTTTAGAATAAATGTTTACTTGATCACGTGATGTTTTTGCATATGAGATAGATGACAGTTTTGTAATAGTATTTAAATGTCCTGCATATATGTATTTTCTATTTTGGTATTAACATATAAATATGATGATGTACTATGTACAAGTCAATAAAATATATGTTCTGTTCTGTTCTATAATGAAAAAATGATACGTTTTGGAGATGTTAAGGGATAGAAGTCAGTAAGTATGACGAGTATTGTAAATCGGTAAATAAAATTAAATATAACTAACAGTGATGAGTATATATATGCATTTTACATATTGCAAACACTAAATTTTAGTTTTCTGAAAATACATATAAAACTAGGCGTAAACATGATGAAAGATTATATCATAATTTAATCAATTTCGATTCCGTGTCTTTGTGTAAAGGTCCGACACCAGAACTATAGCCATTGCCTTTTGCTTATCCATTCTGTTACTTAGCAAAACACGCAAACGATTAAGTAATAAAGTGGAGTCTCTTCTGTTCTGTTCTGTAAATTAAACAAGATGTTTTATCTGGTTTAGCATTAATTTGTGTTATAGTCGTACATAATCTAAAAAGTAAAACATATCCCTCATTTATCATTCACTAAAAGAAATTTGTGAATTGAAACAAGGATGCTCATTGAACATTTGAAAATGTAATTTTGTGTTCGTTATATCTTAATGTTTCTTATTGTAATATTCATCTGAGTTCGTTATACATATTCTTATAAGTTCTGTTAAATACGAAATGTAAGCCATATTAAAAAATTCGAGCACAAAAATCACATAATAAATAATAGTTGCAAAATTTAATGATATGTACCATAATGAAGAAGACTAAACTACATCTTAATAGCAAATAGATGTGTTGTAATATGATTATGCTTTAATCATGATTTATTAATATGTTTCATATTCATCAACAATCTAGAAACAGAGACAAGGGACCCAGATTGCTGTAATCAGTCCTCAAAATGTAATAATCCTGACTGTTCTTGCTGTACTGAGGAAAGATACAATATATGCAAAAACCAGAACCGAACTTCATGTGGAGGTGACTGTAAGCCTGGGTAATGTAAAACATGAAAGTCTTGTGACTGTTAACAATGCAAAGATTGGGTGGAACCTTTCACCAGAGAATGTCTGACTTGTGAACCAGGCTATCATGTAGCAAATAGAAGGTGTGTGCCGGATGCCTGCCCAGACACCTGTCTCGCGTGTGAAAATGCAACTCACTGTTCAGATTGTGCACTTGGACATTACAACGGACAGGACACAACAACATTGGACTATCACGCTGACTGTCGGCTTAAATGTCCTCTACGCTGTACATCGTGTACCTCACAAACCAACTGTTTGTCTTGTAGAAATGGGTATTATGGTGCTCAATGTTCTAAAGTGTGTTCGAATGGCTGTATTCTTGGAATCTGTTCTAACGATGCATCATGCATCTGTAATCAATATTATACAGGAAAACATTGTGAACAATTTACAGGTAAACAGCAATGTTCATTAAACTGTTTTAACGTTACATGTAATACTACGACCGGAAAATGTTTAAATGGTTGCCTTGGTAATTTCCAGGAACCATATTGTACATTTTGTTTACCAAACTTCTATGGGAAAACATGTGAGTCATGTGCATCTGGTATGTATGGTACCAACTGTACCAAGAAATGTCCTGACAAATGTGTAACGTGTAATCAAGAGACAGGACACTGTGAGGTTTGCTGGGGTAATGTAAAGGGCAATACATGTGAGGTATGTAAACCTGGCTATTACGGAGAAAACTGTAATTATGTTTGTTCGTCTTACTGTGTTGACAAGTTGTGCCTTCGTGTAAATGGAACGTGTTCAAATGGTTGCATTTCTCCTTTTTCGGGGGACAGATGCTGCTTAAACCAATCAAATTGCAAGACATGTTTCTCAAATTCAGAATGTTCTGCTTGTATTGATGGTTGGTATGGTGAAATGTGCCAAAAGGAATGTTCATCAAAATGTAAAGTTTGCAACAAAGAAAATGGTAAATGCCTTATTTGTACAGGAAATAACTTGGGTGAATATTGCAGTCAATGCAGACTCGGCTTTTATGGTCATAATTGCGTGGAAGAATGTTCAAATGGTTGCATTAATAATACATGCGATATTTCAAATGGAACGTGTACATGTAATTTTGACTTCTACGGATCCTTTTGTGAAAAGCGATGTTCATCAAATTGTGCAAGTAATGCGACCTCCAGCAAATGTGATAAGGGAAATGGAAGTTGTACTTTTGAATGCTTGCTTGGATACCAAGGCGGTTCTTGTGAAAATAAATGCAATGAAAACTGTGTTAATAGTTCTTGTCATCGAAATACTGGGAACTGCACTTTCGGTTGTAAAAAGGGGCACATGGGAGCAGCATGTGAATCAAATGGTTTGTGGCTTTATATTCATATTTCCTGATCTATTTTAAAAGGAATGAAGTTGACAAATATATATTTTTTTGCCGGTATTAGATGTAATGTTTAAGAGCGATATAAAGTATATGACAGTGTTTCAGAATAATTTTAGGTTTGATAAACGACGAAACTTGTTATAGATGAATACATATATGATCATACATGTCAGATTCTTAGAAACGTGATCATTTGGATAAAATTTACCCTTTAGTCGAGCTTCGCTCGACTTTTTCTCGCTTCGCTTAGTACCAATATCCGATGTCGTTCCCATACAGTGATTTTGATTACTTGACAATCTTTGTTATTATAGGTCTTTGATATTTCCAAATACGAAGCCATGTTCAGTCGATATTAATTAATCTAAAAATTATTCTGATTTTAATACTTAAATGCAAATGATGAAAATTCTATCTCGAAAGAAATAAAACAATATCTGTCAAAAGTTTGCATGCTGTTGATATCATCTATCTTATCGATATTGGAAAAGCTCTACCCCATCATTCTTCGGCGACTGAAACTGTAATTGCTGGACTCAGTGGAACACTGGCTGTGCTGATCTTCGCCGCTGTAATTGTTTGTCTAATATTGTTCATCAGAAGGTTGGTAAATATTCAGTATACATGTTTACTTTAATTTTTGTAAATTTACGTTGAAGTGTTTGATCTAATTCAAAGATTTGATGTTAAACGATGATTTGATATGCTATCAAAAACCGATAGGGTTCATTTAAACTATAAGTATGAATATTTTAATTCAAGCAGAAGAAAACTGTCGTCTTGATATGAGGTTACTAAAGTGACATTTAAGAGATCTGCGTTTTTATTTTTCAGAAAAAG
>CM037778.1:88286244-88321238 GCA_021229015.1 Solen grandis
GTTCCATGACAGAGAGTCTGGATAGTTGGCCAACACATGAGACTTGTAGGGACGCAGCAAGGGGGCACAGTGTAGACTGTCTCCTGTAAACAGACAAACCCACTGTAATCAGGGCTCTCCTATTCTTCCCTAGGACTACATTTCTTCTTCTGAGTTTAATTTTAAAACTGAAAATGTAAACCCCCTATATTTTGGAAAATTATTTTATTTCATCAATCCTGTTGAGATAATGAAGCCTATGTATACCACAGTCAGGGCTCTTGATCTCCAGTTTTTAGTGCTGTTACTGGGCACCATTCCCCCAGCCAAAAAGTATGTTTTTTCCCCATTTTCAAGCAAAATTCCCCCTACAATAAACAAGAGGGCCATGATGGCCCTATATCACTCACCTGGGAACAAATGTTCTAACGGAGCATTTTTGGTAGCTATAGAACATCTATGCCAAAACATTTTAGAAACTGGCAGTAGTTTTGGAGCAGAAGTCTTTTACTATATAAAGGCAAATTAGCCCTGCCCCTAGCTGCCATGTTCCTTTTACGGATCAGAATAATTTTAGCAATCATGGTAGAGAGTTACCCAAGGAACAGCATTCATTCTGTACCAAAACATTTTGAAATCAAGTAAGTAGTTTTGAAGGAAAAGTTTTTTAAAAAAAAACTTTTTTTCTTGCCGTTGCCATGGCAACCAGAGTTCTACACGGATCAAATTTATTTTAGCAATTTTTGTGAAGATTCACCCAAGGATCATCCCTGCCAAACCCAAGGATCATCCCTGCCAAGTTTAATCAAATTCTGTCCAGCAGTTTCAGAGATGTCATTTAACCCTTTCCCTCATATAGACTCATTTTGACGCACTCAATAGGTACCACATAAAGCCTGATCTGCAGAAAACCACAAATAAACCTTATCAAATTTAATTATAAACTCCTCATTTCCAGACCACTGAGGAGCAGCGAACAGCATAAAACCTGATCAGCCTGCGAGTTACTCGCAGGCTGATCTGGTTTTATGCTGTTCGCACAGGTCTTTTCATGGTTTCCTCTATGAGAGAACGGGTTAAAGCAAATTGTAGATGATGGACGACGGACGCAGGGTGATCACAAAAGCTCACCAAGAGCATGTTGTGCTCAGGTGAGCTAAAAATGCAAGAGCTCATATAAAAAGCAAGAATGGTCAAGTGGCAGATTGTTATAAAATACAGCTGTACAGTATTGTATACTAGACAGGAACTATTTTGTACATTTTTATTAAAATAATTAGTGTATGTATGTGCAGCAACAATTGCCTGAAATTCCTCCTACAGGGTAAAATGACTAAAAAATCTCCCCTCCTGAGGGAAGAGGTACTGTTCCCCAAAACAGAGTAAGAGCCCTGACAGTTTTATGATTGTGCAAATCTTGATACCATTAGGTACAACTGCTATATGATTACATGGCCATCTCTGTGCCACCAATGTGGTGGGGATTATCATGCAGGATCATCATGCACCTGGGGCTGGTCCATAAAGGATTACTGTATAGTATTACACCATGGTATGCAACTAATTGGGGGGCATCCCTTTAAATCTGGAACCCTGGACAAAGATTTTCCAAACTGCTGAAACTAACCCATTCAGTTTTCCTTAAAGTTCTTACATTAAAACAAAACAAAGAGTCCCCTTTTCTCCAAATAATGACTGGTTTAGGAACTTAAGCTCAATTAACTGAGAAAATAACACAAATACCATGTTACCCTTGACTTTAACTACATGCAGACTTGGCTAATTCATAGTACTTACTTAAGAATGCTTAAGAATTATAAAGCCACCTCACTGTGTACCAAAATTCTGTCATCAAAATTCAGACAATGAATCCTGTTTCTATGTTGTTTAATAAAACTCACTAAAGATGTGACTATGATTTCCAAAATATTGTGCTGTATCATGCCAAGCTTTAGATAACTGTTGTTATCTGAATACTGTAACTTAACCCTTTCCCTCATATAGACTCATTTTGACGCACTCAATAGGTACCACATAAAGCCTGATCTGCAGAAAACCACAGTTAAACCTTACCAAATTTAATTACAAAATCCTCATTTCCAGACCACTGAGGAGCAGCGAACAGCATAAAACCTGATCAGCCTGCGAGTTACTCGCAGGCTGATCTGGTTTTAAGCTGTTCGCATAGGTCTTTTCATGGTTTCCTCTATGAGGGAAAGGGTTAAGATTAAGGATGCACTAGCTTCAGAGAATTGCTGTCAGGAATTTAGCCCATGACTTTTGTGTCAGCTGGAAAATCACATGAACTCACTGTTGACTCAGGTTTTATATCATTAATTAAATATGGTGACCATGAAAAACCTGCTCATACTGAAACGCCAGTAGCCGTCTGATTTAAATTCCTCTCCTGCATGATATAACTGACTTGTAATTCCTAACCCGGTAAGAGATATCTTGAGGAAATAACTTATGTGGCATGTATGGTGCAAATTCATTATAATGCTGTATTTGAGGTATTTACCTATAAAAATTGCATGAGACAACAATATAACTAAATTTAAACAATCAATAAAATATGAATTTAGATTGTTTATTGGGTTTAATGTCTCCCTGACAGTATTCAGTCAATTGGATACTATATCTTCTTGAGACAGATATAGTGTTGCCACACTGCAGTATCACACCATTGACATGCGGCATGATACCACACCACTGACCCAACCAGTCCTGGAACTATCCTTAAATGCTTAGTTCCAAGGGATAACCATGACCCTAGATGCTTTAATCACTCACCATCGGCAAAATACAAGCTTAGAGTCGAGGTTTGAATAGTGTTCAAATCAAATTTGTATCCAAATGTAAAAGTGATTTCAATGTGACTTCAAAGATCTTAAAATAATTCTAAGGCTTTGTTGATAATGCTAAACCATCACCAAATAAATGGCAAAATTGGGCAAATGTCATATCTGAAAAATAATAATCAAGTACCTGCATCATGTATTCCAACAGACTCTACAGTAGAACCTAACTTCCTTTTTAAAACTATCAGTTTCCTAGAAATGACTGCAACTTTAATTAGCAACTTCTTTCTCACTTAGAAAACTAGTTAGTTTTAAAGAAAAACATGAATGCTTTACAAAAGTGAGTAAATGATTCAATTACAACCTGCCGTTACCTTGCTCTAGTACCAGAGACATAAGGAAGCTGCCAAGTTTATTTGGCTGCTTGACATTTCAAAGCAAAAAATGTTTCCAATTAAAGTTTCCATCCTACATTGATAATTCATTGAAGAATTCAATTACAGACAGAGATAGCGGCCAAGTGCAGCACACTCAACAGTCATCTGACTTGCGCTTAACTGATTCAATTACTTACTGTTTTCTTAGAAAGTCTTCAATGGATTTGGTTTATCAAGCCTTGGAAACAAATTTCCAATCTTACAATTGAAAAAACACCAGTATCTATGGGTGAAAAATTGAAAAATATTTCTTAACCCTTTCCCTCATAGAGGACACCATGAAAAGACCTATGCGAACAGCATAAAACCAGATCAGCCTGCGAGTAACTCGCAGGCTGATCAGGTTTTATGCTGTTCGCTGCTCCTCAGTGGTCTGGAAATAAGTATTTTGTAATTAAATTTGGTAAGGTTTAACTGTGGTTTTCTGCAGATCAGGCTTTATGTGGTACCTATTGAGGGCGTCAAAATGAGTATATATGAGGGAAAGGGTTAAGCAAAACTCATGTTAATGGTCATCTGGCATAATACCACATGCCCTATATCCATTTCTTGGCATCAGATGTTCATCTGCTATCTGATGTCTGCAGGCTGCTTACAATTAGGTCTGGAAGGAAGATCTATACATTTTCCATATAAACACTGCACCTCTCTCTAAAAACAAAGCTTCTTCCTAAATATTCTTTGAGGACCAGGAGACTATTACAAATATTCTTGTTAATCTATTTTAGTTTACAATCACATAATGGAAAGGACATGCTTACTAACAAAAGGCATTTCATGGACATGTTTTCACACCTTGGCAAACAGAGCAGACCAAGATTAGACAACTTCTGATCAGAGACTCCTTTTTTTGCTCTAGAATTCTACTCAGTCAGCATGGGAAAGATAAATCCATGGTTTCATATACCATTTAAAGGTCAGAAAATTAATACTCATCAAGTCATAAATTTGTACATGAATATTCATGAGAGACAGGGTTAAATGTCAACCAGTTTTCAAAGCAATAACATGTACAGCCCCTGGGGCATTAAACAGAAAGGACATGTGGCTCTTCAAACAGCTATGGGGCCTTTAAGAAGCCTGAGAATCAGGACAACCGGTGAAGAGGTTCCCTTTCTGCAGTAACCCAGGCAGTCACAATGATTTATACTCCCTGGTTATGTACAGACATTGTACACACAGCTAATTTCTGCACAAACCTATCACAAGTAACCAAGTAACCATGCCTGTCTACACTTTGTATCTCTAAGTTTCTTGCAAGTTTATTTTTCCTTCCCAGCAACTGTCTTTTCCTTTAAGAATTTTGAGGAGGGACAAATCTTGGCCATTTAATTATTTAAATAAATAACATTAGAGAAAGGTCATATTTCTAACTGGTAATGATGATGGTAATGTATGAAACTATCCATATGAGTACAATGTTACCAGAATTATTACCGGAATAACAATAATTATTGATCATCACAGACCAGTATTTTACAAAATGTCTGTAAATATTGCCACCTTCTGATAAACTGATAAGGCTGGCTGGATTAGTGAATGTCAAAAGAATCCAGGGCATTCCTCAACTTCAAAGTTGAATTGTCTGAATTCACTTATCAGGTGAGAAGACAGAAAATAGCACAAGTTTTTGAAAGTAGCTAGAAAAACAATGCAGTACCAGGCCATCTTTTCTTATTATTGGGAAAGGGCTTTAATACATTATTTTGAGCTTAAAAGTACTGTTTTCTTGTGTTTGGAGAGAGGAAAATCCTTGGGTCAATAGCAATTTTGGGGGTAAGTGTACAAGTTAAATGAAAAATAAACTACCCCTGATCATAGAGGGAAAAGAAATCCGATTAGCTCTGAAACTTGAGGCTTAAGATACAGCACTGTACCTCTAACCTATATGGGGATAAATAGGGTAGGTAGGGGTGTGTGATGGTTTTTCTATCAGCCATTGTTAACATAAAATTTATTAAATTTCATGATTATACAGACCCCTAGATAAGATTTTGACTAATATTTCACTCCCTCTGTGTAAAAACAACCCTGAAATTCGAATCTCAAATACAGTAAAATTCTACATCTAAAAAGGGTTTCATCTTTCAGATCATTAAAATATCTGTCCATCATACATTACTCCATGTAAAATATATAAAAAAATCCGCACAGCATAAATTAGTACATGTATATATTCACTTTTGCTTGTCCAATATGTTTTCATTTGTAATCAAAATATCTGACATGATTATGTTGTTAAGCCTGTTTAGAACTTAATTAGTAATGTAATGTACAGACTGACATATGAAAAGAAAAACAAGCATAAACTTTTTGTATTTATATTGGAACTGAAAAATAAGACATCTTACAGTATCAATTAAAAGAAAAACATATTTGGAGTTGATGGGGTTTAAAGGAGAATGTAGAAAGGTTACAAAATGTAAGATTATTGACATGCACTTGAACCATTTTTCAGTCATATGGAGATGGTGAAACAGATTATAATATATATATACTGCAAATTTTTATAATGTTAGGCCAGAAACAGGTCTCGATGTGCATCTAAGAGAAGTGTTTTAATAAAACAACTACCAATGAAAATTGTACAAATAATCCATTGGAATATATAATTTACCTTTTCCCAAAGTATAAGATTTCCTACCAATGAAAATTGTTCAAATATTCATTTGGTCCTATCTTGCATCATCATCCATAAATAGGTCAAAAGTGAGGTTAGACAGCTACGCCGTAAAAGGTCACAGAAATAGAAATATACTTGATGGAAGCAACATATTATTTTATTAAACAATCTTCATTAGGTCAGCTTTAATTTGAAGTTTTCAGATTTGCCAATCACTAAAACTTTACCAAACAAATCAATATCAAAATGAATACCATACATTAAAAGTATCAATATAATACATTAGACTTTTCATATCTACATTGAACTGCTTAACAACAGATGATATCTGCTTCATGAACTCATAGGCCACTATACATCATCGTAGTACATACATAATCCAACAATGAAACTAAAGTACGATAAGGAAACTAAAATGAAATTCAAAGGAAATAAATTAATACATAATCATGAATATTGCTTTTAATAAATGGATATGAGAAATTTCTGAATACATTTGAATATATATATCTATAAAAAAAAAATAAGGAAGAAATATCGCAAATGCTTTAAAATCGAGCTCATAATGTTTCTCTGATAGTTTAGAATGGTCTCCCCTCATTAAAATCTGACACTGGGTGTCACTCCCAGACCCCATTGGTGGCAGCAACAGAACTGCATAGAATATCGGCAAAACCCAATATATCAATTTTGAATTGCTGTACAAATTACTATTTAGTATGGCAATATATTGGTATCAGGGTTGTCAAATGTATCAGAGTAGGCAATTGGATTTGAAAAGTAACAGATTCGGATGGGGATCAAGGGGGCCACCTAGGCCCCTTGTCGGTCTATAGGGAAACCAGACCCATGGCAGAAAAAAGAAATTGAATATTTTAAGGTACTTTGGAAGCCTCTCCTTGCATTATTTTCTTTCATTCTGTTAAACAAAATAAGATGTAAATTGTGTTTAACTTTAACATCTGGAAATATGAGGAAAATAATTTGCCAAAATTCAAATCCACAATGAAATAAATTAATTCATTTCTTACCAATCATGATTATTTGCAGTAAAATTAGTAACAAACAATAAGTATTAGTTCTAGATTTTATTCTGCCAGATTTAATTTACCTTCAAAACTGACCCACATGGATTGTATTTAAATATTAATCATTTGTTTGTAATGCATCAAAAACAAGTATTTCAAAAATTATTACTTAAATATATTGAATGCATACAGCAATCTATTTCCAAATGAATAGCAAACTTTAGAAATAGTTAAAAACCCTATTTAACTGGACCAAATAAGGTTTCTTCCTATCCAATTATATTGTTTTCTGGCTGAAGATGATGCTACTCTGCTCGTTAAAACTGTCTTCTAAGCAATTTTTTCAGACTAAAATGTTTTAAAAGTGACATTACTTTTTATTAAACTAAAACTGAAATCAATATTTTGTCTGTAAAGTTAATTTACATCATATGAATCTTGTAAAATTACAGGATCAAATATCCTGTGATCCCTAAAAACTTTTTGTAATGTTGAGAATATCAACACACAGTTTTTAAGTGTACTATCTCTCACTTCTCCCTAAGACCTCACCATTTCTCCTTATCCTGAGCTGAGAGAGAAGTGACTTCTCCCTATTTTCTGAGCCAAGGATGAGCCCTGTAGGCTTAAAGTTCATAAAGTTAGTTTCTTAACTGTAACTAGTGCTTACTAGCACTTTACATTTAATATTCTTGTAAGATATTCAATCAATGTTTTCTTCCATATATCTAAAATAAAGCATTGCTAGTACTCACACTCTGTCCATTCCCCATACAAAACCTCTTGGGGATGCTGGATGTGGAAATGATGAAGAAGTCAAGTTGCTAAAACTTTCTGTTTCATGACCTTTTTCCTTTTATCCCAGCATGATGAAGATATATAATGAGAAAGAATGAACATCTTGTGGATTTTATGAGTAGATGGATTTTTTTGTTGCTAAAGTGTGCAAAACATAAGCAGTGATATATTTTATTTTTCGACTTACCAGAGAGTTGATCCGGTTCCAAGCCCGATGTCACATCCAGGCCACACAAGACAAAATAGTCGGCGAATCGACTGTCTAACTTCTGGCCAGACATATCAATTAATTCTTTCGAAACTTTAGACCTTACTCAAATCCATATTTCTCGAAATACCACTCTACTACGGTGACATTTTTGACAGCGATTTTCGTCATTGTTTGGATAATTTACGCTTACTTTGCCCGTTAGATGGAGCAGCCGTAGTTACCGGTGTATATGTTATTTATTCCTCGTGCAAGATAATATTGGCATTAGACGACTCAAACTTTTCGGTAAATCAGACTTGATTTAATGGTGACTTTTCCTTATTTTTATGCGCCCTTTTGAGTATGAGGGAACATACTGTTTGCACATGTCGGTCGATCTGTCGGTAGACTAATATAGTTCAAATGGTATTTAAAATTAAGTTCTTGGTATATTTTTTGCCACAGCATCCTCAAAGGTCAAGGTCACAAAAACTCTTAAAATAGATGGGCGTCGTGGTTCAGTGGTAAAGTATATGTTTACTTAATGGATGAAAAAAAAAAGTGCATTTTGAGCAGGACTTGAACACAGAGTCTTTCGCTTGCAGGGCAGATGCTCTTTCTACTAGGCTACCAGGCCACTTATATTTCCCCCCTAATTTGAATTATATTTATGGCATGGGGCAGGTCAAGAGAACAAGGTAAACAATGATCTTGGAGCACATGCACCTATGGTACCAAATTTGGCATCACTGTCATGATGAGAAATAAGAGTAGCCTCACTGGGACGCAAACGCAGGGCATAATTTATTTACAGGGTGAATACTGTGTACCTGTAATTTGTGCTATTGTTCTACTTTCGGTTTTGCGATATCCCCTATGATATGTGACAACCAGTACCAAAATTAACATGTAGTGCTGAGCAGCTCATTTATGGGACTAGTACCGATAGAGATATAGTAGTCCTGACAACTTACTCATAGTTGTCCCTTATTATGAGTTATTGGTACTGTTACTGAAGATCTGATGGTTGCCAGGGTTCAAACCCCTTTAATTTTGCAAGGATTTTTATAGTCCAGCCCATCAATGAGCTAATCAGCGCGACATGCTTGACATTCCTAAAGTATGGTTGTACTTGCAACATGTTGAACTGGAACCACTAATTGAGAGGGATTATTGTAATTAAGTTGTAAGATTGTTTGGGGTATAATTTAAGATAAATAATTGCAAATTTGAAAAAAAAAAAAAAAAAAAAACCAGAACAGAATATGTTCAGCTGATATGTTAACTTTACTAGTAGTTCTTATAAGTTTGGGAAGAGCCATAACTGTAAGTTTTGGAACTTGTGGCTTGACCCATTTGTTATAGGGCCAAAAAAAAAGTTCCGTTTCTGGTCTCCAGCAAATAAAAAAGAGGGTAATGGTAGGTCGGGATTTTATTTATTTATTTATTTATTTATTTTTTTGACATGAAACGAAAGGTAAAAAAAGGGAAATATTTTTTAAAGGCACAAAGGTAAAAAAAAACCTTTAGGGTCGGTTGTTAAAAAAGAGGGTCAGTTGGGAGACCAGAAACTGAACTTTTTTTTTTTACCTAGTTACTTTTTGGTTTTGTTTCATGCATGTATGTAATATTATGTATTGGCAATCAAATATGTTCAAACCTGAGTTGATCCCTAAGTCCCAAATTTAGTATATGGTACATGCTTATGACCAGTATAGGCATGCTACTCATTGACCTGAAAGGTCAAGGTCACATATTAAACTTGATAAAGCAAAGTTGAGCAAACTTTGTTGACCCCTTGGTTTTAAATACAATTATTGTTGACTGTAGCATTCGGAATAACCATACTAGCTTTTAGGTTCAAGTTCCTTAAAGGTCAAGGTCACAAGGCATTATGTTAAATGCCAAAAACATTGTGATACCAGTCTCTTCCATTTCAATTGACCATTCAACCTCAGACCTTTATCTTGTACTTTTTGTCTTAGAAGATCATTATATGAAAATTTTGTTATTATTTATATGACTATAATCACTTGTCCCAGGTAAATTAAGTTATGATGTCACATGTTGATGTGACAAGGAGTCAGATATGATATATTTGCATATGGGTGTATATATCTCTTGTTTCTCTTATATTGACTGATTTTTTTTTCTCAATACAATCAAAGTATATTTTATCAATGGAACCTGTGTTCAGACTGCAAAGATTTATTAATGTTCTTGACCATTCAGGTCAAGAACATTGAATAATCTTAACGTTTTAGCTGTATTCTAACTAAAACTTTATCTTTACTTGACATTGTTTACATCTTTAAAATATGGACAAATCTAGATCTATTGAAGTATTTTTTAAAACTCAGTTCTTTCAAGAAATTCATGAAGACAGTTAAAGCACAGCCTATTGAATGTGAATTTAAGGTCAAAACATTGCTTTGGTTACTTTTTCAACCATTTTTTATGTCAGAGGGAGAAAAGATACCAATATTTATCAACCTACCTTAATACGATGCTCTGCTCAATATTTAAGAAGAAAAAAACAACAACCTTTTACCTTCTGTTGACTTGGAAACAAATTATTATGCTAATCCCTATTTTGACTGATACTCTTGGGAAGGTCTGAAAGAAATTCTCATGCACAATGGGGATCAAACTTGTGGCCTTTAAATTCAATAAACACAAACACTGGACTACAAAGCTCATGCACCTGAGTTATTCCTCATAATGCACCTACATGTATCTGTTTTAGACAAAATGATATTGGGTCTCTTGAAAATAGACTTTGTCAAGTATATATGCGGGGATTTTTACAAATTGTCAATGCTCTAGGGTAGGGACTTAGACTGAAAAAAAAAGTAATTAAAACATTGATAGAAAAAATCTTCTCGTCCAAAAGTACTCTTCAGATTTGAAAATATTTTGTGAGTTTAAATGTTCTTTTGGTGAGTCTCTACCAAGATTATTTAAGTTATTCTGCTCTGTAAAAAACATGGACCTTTTCAGTAAGCTTTAATCAATTGAGCAGTTGATTAAATTGTTATGTTCCAAGTTCTAATTGTCTTAATATAATAAATTCTAGAGATGTTGAGTATCACAAGGACCTTGCTGCAGAATGTGCGCGGGAGAGGAGCAGTGTCTGCCATCAAGTACCTGATGCCCATCAGCCTTGCATCCTGGGTTAAGGCCTCTCAGGTTTGAGCTGTTATTATATTCCCACTATCTCAAGTACTCTGGGGACTATTATATAGGAATCACTTTGTCTATCAATCGGTCCTTCCCGAAATTTGTCTGGGCTCTAATTTGACAAAGGATCAGTGGGTTCTCAAATTATTTAATGTAAATGTTTGTCTTATAAAGACAGGGTGTTGTGAAAACAGATTGCTAGCTTAAAGGTCAAGATCAAACTTTGTGGTCAAAGGAAACAATGAAAATGTGCCTGTCCAGGCTCTAATTTGACAATGGATCTGTGGACGTTTGGCACAAAAATATATCTTTTGAAGACAAGAGTGTTGTGCACAGGAACCAGATTGCTTTCTGACTTTGGGTGTACATCAGCTGGTAAATAACATCCAAATGTTAATTACATGCACTGACAAATAATAGGGAAGTGGGGGGTATTAATCACTTTTAGTGATAGCTCTAGTTATATTCAGAAGTCTTTGCTATTTGCTTATAGTTTGCTGAAGATATTTTGGTCTTGGTGATGAAGACAAGTTGTTTCTGTTACATCAGGCAACAAGAAGTCCATTTTGTCCTCTACCTATCTTTTAACCCCTATAACTATATGAGAGATATGAACTAATTGACTTATGTAATCAGTTTAAAACCATGTCAGCCTACAAGTAATGTGTACATTATGAACATAAATGATTTCATGGTATATCTACAGGGGATGTGTACATTAAATGATTACATGGTATATCTACAGGGGATGTGTATATGATTGCATGGTATATCTACAGGGAATGTGTGTATTATGTGATTACTTGGTATATCTACAGAGGATGTGTACCTTAAGTGATTATATGGTATATCTACAGGGGATGTGTACATCAAATGATTACATGGTATATCTACAGGGGATGTGTACATTAAATGATTACATGGTATATCTACAGTGGATGTGTACATTAAATGATTACATGGTATATCTACAGGGGATGTGTACATCAAATGATTTCATGGTATATCTACAGGGGATGTGTACATTATATGATTACATGGTATATCTACAGAGGATGTGTACCTTAAGTGATTACATGGTATATCTACAGGGGATGTGTACATCGGGTCCAGATGAGGTGACTAAAGCAAGAAGCGCCCAAAAGACAGCAGAACCAACTATCTTCTCAAAGATTCTGGCGAAGGAAATTCCTGCAGATATACTTTTTGAAGATGATAAGGTGACTTGAACCCTTTTTTCCATGAAAGCTATTAGGCCAAAAAAGCTGATGTGACAGTTATTAAAGTCTATTTTTTTTCCTCAACTGAGCACAAAGTGCTCAAGGTGAGCTTTGTGGTCAGTCAATGTCTTTCGTCCATCCGTCAACATTTTCTTGGGTACACACTAGCATCTTCTTTTCTTCAGCAATCTTCTTAAACTTCATGACAATATTGATAGCCAAAATATCTCAGCTTAGTTCAATAATGGCTGATATCGGCCAATTCAGGCATGAGTTATGGCCCATGTATAGACTAACACAGCAAAATACTTTAACAATTTTCTCATCAGAAACCACAAGACCTAGAGTTAAGACATTTTGTGTGTAATATTGCCTAGTGGACCACTTCCAGTTTTGTTCAAACTATGGCCCTTGGGTCAAAAAGGACCCTGCCCAAGGAGTCACTTGATTTTATATAGAATTCTATAGGAAATTAAAAAAAAACAAAAAAACTTCTTCAAACAACAAAGCCTAGAGCTCAGATATTTGTGTGTGTCATTGCCAAGTGGTCCTTAACCAAGTTTATTCAAATGATATGGCACTGGGGTCAAAAATGGCCATTCTCAATATTCACTTGTTTTTTACATAGCTTTATAGATATCTTGTGGCATTGTTTCCTTGGGACCAGTGACCCTCTTTTGTGTTTTTAAGCTACATCCTTCAAATATGGCCCAAAGGTACTGCTTGATATCTGGAATTGAAATGATCTTGCTGTATTACTGTATGGATAATGTATTCAGTATGACTAATTTGCAATGTTTCTCAGGTGAGCAACTTCAAGGCCATCATGGACCTTTTGTTTTTACTATTCACTATTTGTCAGTATCCTGGATAACATATGATAAAGTGTGTTGCTCCTCACTTAAGCTTTTTGAAATTGATTTCTAACATGTTCATGAGAGGATACAGCAGTTACCTGTCTATACACTTGGGATTTCTCCTGGAACTTTAATTCATATCCACAATATTGACCTCACATCTCCACCAACCGTGACATCAAAAATAAATAATACAAGTTGTATAAAATTGTTTCATAATTGCCTTAACCCTTTCCCTCATAGAGGACACCATGAAAAGACCTATGCGAACAGCATAAAACCAGATCAGCCTGCTCCTCAGTGGTCTGGTAATGAGGATTTTACAATTAAATTTGGTAAGGTTTGAGTTTGGCTTTCTGCAAATCAGGCTTAATGTGGTACCTACTGAGTGTGTCAAAATGAGTCTATATGAGGGAAAGGGTTAATGCAAATAGTAAGAAATAACTTTTTTTATTAAATAATTCACTGTAAAACTTGTTTATATTGAGAATTGTTTTCTGTCTGATCCTCCATTTCTTATATGGTGTAATAAGGCATATAGGGGTGGGCAATATATTGCAATACCATTTTTGTCAAGCCCGCTTGTGGTAAGCTCGACTTAGTTGTCACAATGGCGGTTTGGTGTATGTATGTGCGTGTGTAAGTGCTTGCGTCTGTCCGGATTTGGTCTTGTCCTGGCTATAACTTTATCATGAATGGAAGGATTCTCAAATAATTTGGCACAAATGTCAAGCTCAGTGAGATGGAGTGTCATGCACAAGAACCAGATTCGTAGCTCAAAGGTCAAGGTCACAGATGGTGGTCAAAGTTCAAAAACATGTACGTTTTTGTTTGTCCAGGTTGTAACTTCATCAAGGATTGAAGGATTTTCAAATAATTTGGCACAAATGTCAAGCTCATAGAGACGGAGTGTCATGCACAAGAACCAGATTCATAGTTCAACGGTCAAGGTCATAGATGGAGGTCATAGTTCTAAAATGAAACCGATCCCGTGTCTTAGTGGTTAAGGCATCGGCTTCAGGAGTGGGAGGTCAAAGGTTCGATCCCCAGCAGCGGATCGTTCTGTAAGGCCGGTTGATGAGTCACCAGCTAGTTAAATAATGGAACTGGTTGCCTTCCTGCCTGATGCCTGGCATATAAAAGGGAATTGGGAAGGTATATGTGGAATAAAAGAGGTGTCTCATAAGTCAAATTGACTGGCCCTTTCAATAGGGGTGACACTATAATAAAACAAACACTTTACACTTTTTGTAATCTTTTCCTTGTCCTGGTTCTTTCTTAGAGAGAAATGAATAGAATTTGAAATGATTTGGTAGAAATGTTTTACTTGTGAGTACGGTCTGTTGCATAGGTCTGTTGCGTGTAAGAACCATGTCCATATCTTAAAGTCAAGGTCATACGTGGGGGTCAAAGGTAAAAAAACTGCAGTTCACACCCAGGATTATATACATAATGCTGTAATCTGCACAGATGAAACCTCATTAAATTTGAAAACAACAACAACTTCTACCTCTTGTAGGTATTCTGTTCAATATGGTATCCTTCGGCGGGCTCGACATGTTGCCCATGGGCATCTAGTTCGGCCAATATATTGCAAATATCGCAATATATTGTGTTTTCGTAGCTGAATAATTTTCAAGAATTAAGTAGATCTAATAAATAGAAACAAATAGAAGATATCTTTATTCAACATTAAACTTATGTATATTTTTATTCTATAGTAAATTTCACAACTTTAGCAGAACAATTGCACAATGGTTATGCAGTATAAACTATAAACTATTATGATTAAGTGGTAATGGATACTATAAGAATGAACAGAAACTTGAAGTCAGAACATCAGTTGAAAAGTTTTGCAAAGGCAAAGAGTTTTGAGTTAGTACCTTACACAAAAAGCTCAAAATATGAAAATACCTTTAAACTTGAAATAAAAGAAGCGTCCACATCTTTTGTATGTTTTGATTTTAGGCAATATATCACAATTTAGGTTCAAATATTGCAATATCATTTTTGCCTGCAATACCCAGCCCTAAATTGGCATATGTAAAATGTAGAGGTTAATGATTCACCTAGCTGTTTTGATACACATCTCCATTTGTTTCAGTGTATGGCCTTCAGTGATGTTGACCCCAAAGCTCCAGTACATTTCCTGGTCATACCACGCAAACCTCTTGCCCAGATCAGTGACGCCCAGCCACAGGATGAAGGGGTGAGATTTTACTTCTGAAATTTGAGTGTTACAGTATTAATTATACAGTGTTGATCCTTCACTAAGTGTTTCCTCATACTGAGATGGTCAACAGAACAAGTTTCAAACCATGCAGCACTTATTTATTATCATATTATTATATTTCAGTCCATTATAACATGGTGTCTTGGTTTGACCACTATGGCCCTCTTGTTATTTTTTATGGTTCACTGTTGCTAATTGTCCTTTGTTGTTTATTGTATGATATACAGAGCTTTTATTTACACAATGTGTGTTTTTTTATTTAAGTTTTCAGTAATAATTGTCATTTGGTTCATTGTAGATGCCTATTGCATTGATCAGTCCATGTTACTCAAAGCACTCACTTAAGCATACATATATATTTGTCACTTGTTAAATTGTAAAGCTAAAAAATGTAGATTTAGAGTGTCTGCCCAGGAATCTGGAGGTTTTGGGTTCAATCCCTGGCCACGACATACAAAAGTTGTAAAAAATGGTACTGGTGTGGCTCCCTTGCTTAGCACTCAGCATATAAGGGTAGTTCCAAGACTGGTTGGCTTGTTGTCAGGATAACGTGACTGGGTGTGGTATCATGCCACATGTATAGGACGTGATATTGCATATCTGTACTAAGTAGACATCGTACCTAAATGACTGAAATACAGTCAGTGGGTCGTTAAACCCAATAAACAAACAAATATAATAAGTGTAGAAACTATGGACTGTTGTTAACTTAGGATAGACTTTTCATAAAGCTAGGTTTTTTTTTTTTAGGGAATGATTGTATTATGTACATTGATATTTGAGGAAGATATAGATGGGGTTCTTAGAATCTTCCTCAGTTGGTGTATTTGATTTGAGGCAAAATCATGCCTAAGTAATTGATCAAGTAGCTCATAGTTTTATTATTTTATCTAAAAAAGTTTTCTTTCCTCTTTTTTATCAGAATTTTGGAATTACTGGAAGTTTAGTTTTCAGTGAGTTATGTCCCTTTGTTACTATTTTCTACTCTAATGAAACTACTCAAGATACGAGTTTATCAAGCTTACTTGTATTCCTCATCTTCAGTGATACTAGTAGTTATTGTTTTGGCTTAGTGTTTGAAAATGTTCCTCAAATGATGGGTGTTATATGCTATTATCATTCTAGCTTTTAGGTCATCTTCTCCTTGTGGCAACAAAAGTAGCAGAACAGAAGAAGTTGGAGAATGGCTATAGAATAGGTAACACATGTATTTAGTTTTGTAAACTTAATTGATATATAGCTGGGGACCAGGGTTAGACAGGATTATCTGTGTTGCATGAAGTTGTCCATTTTGTCCCTCAATTTGAAAAAAAATAGGTGACTGTTTGTGCCATATAAAATTAAATTCTGACCATTGTTTCAGAGAAGATGATTTTTGAAATTTTCTATATAAAGTATATGAGGAATCTGGCCAACCCCACGGGGGCCTCACTTTTCAAGGGCTCAACTTTATTTAGCAAATTTGGTAGAGAAAAATTGGGTGACCATTTGTGTTAAATGAAATTAAATTCTGACCTTTGGTTTCAGAGAAGATGATTTTCGAAATTTTCTATATAGAATATATAAGGAAACTTACCAATCCCATGGGGGCTTCATTTTTAGCTTGACTATTCAAGGAATAAGGAGGGCTATATTCTACTCACCTAAGCGTCGGCGTCATTGTAATGGTTAAGTTTTTTGTACCATTTTTTTTTCACTGAACCCCTTAAGGTATTGTTTTGATACTTGGAATACTTGTATATGACTACCGCCCCAACCTGTAGGCAAGAGGGGATAAATCTGTCATGCATTTTAACCAAATTATGCCCCTTTTTGACATAGAATCTTGGTTAAGTTTTTTGTACCACCTCACTTTTTCACTGAACCCCTGAAGGGATTGTTTTGATACTTGGAATACTTGTATATGACCACCACCCCAACCTGGCTCCATCCTGTCAGTTTTACCTCTGACCTTTATTTAAATGAAACAACAATAAGCCATATATATTCTTGTTCCTCATGACCATATGGAGAAACTTCGTAAACTTTTTATACTTGCTTACTTTATCACTGAACCCTTTGAGATATTGCCTTAAAATTTGGAATACACGTTTATATCCTTTGTTTACTTTTTGATAATATAATGATTTATATTTTGCCTTTTACTGCAATATTTTTCTATATTGACAAGCATTGAATAGGCAAGTGCACTGTCTTACTGACAGCTCTTGTTCAAGGGATTAATTTTATTTTAGCAATTATGGTAGAGCACTATGAAATGACCATTTGTGCCAAAATAAAATTAAATTCTGTCCATCAGTTTCAGAGTTGGCACAAATTTCTAGGTATAAATAATTTAATATCCTGTTGAAATTGAAAGTAGTCTGTTAATCTCTTGAGTGTTCACAAGCCAATTGCTATTTGATTAAGACCAAAAACAAAAACTCATCCTTAGCATATGTGACCAAAATGGTGAGATAAACACTTAATATGGGCATGCTTCTGTATGCATAGCAGAGTTTCAGCCCTTAGAACTTTTGCTTTGTACACATATATTTGAAAAAAGGGCTTCTTTTTTAGCTCACCTGAGCACAACGTGCTCAAGGTGAGCTTTTCTGATCGCCTTTTGTCCGGCGTTCGGCATCCATGTGTGCGTGCGTCCGTGCATCCGGCGTCAACAATTTGCTTTAAACAACATCTCCTCATGAACCGCTGAAGGGATTTTGACCAAACTTCACAGGAATCATCCTTATGATGCCCTCTATCAAAGTTGTACAAATTATTCAGATTGGTTAAAAAAAGTAGGTCACAGGAGCTAAAAATAGATTTTAAAAATGCAAACTTTGAAAATCTTCTTCTGCAAAACTGCAAGGCCTAGAGCTTAGATATTTGGTATGTAGCATCATCTTATGGGCCATTACCAAGATTGTACAAATCATAGCCCTACGGTGATAAATGCCCCCGCACCAGTGGTCACTTGTTTTACATAGAGTTATATGAAAATCTTTAAAAATCTTCTTCTATGATTCCATTAGGCCTAGAGCTTAGATATTTGGTATGTAGCATCATCTTATGGTTCATGACCAAGATTGTACAAATCATGACCCTATGGTGATAAATGCCCCCGCACCATGGGTCACTTGTTTTACATAGAGTTATATAGGAAAATCTTTAAAAATCTTCTTCTATGATTCCATTAGGCCTAGAGCTTAGATATTTGGTATGTAGCATCATCTTATGGTTCATTACCAAGATTGTTCAAATCATAGCCCTATGGTGATAAATGTCCCCGCACCAGGGGTCACTTGTTTTACATAGATTTATATAGGAAAAACTTTAAAAATCTTCTTCTATGAATCCAGAAGGCCTAGAGCTTAGATATTTCATATGTAGCATCAGCTAATGGTTCATTACCAAGATTGTTCAAATCATAGCCAAACGGAGATAAATGCCCCCGCAATAGGGGTCACTTGTTTTACAAAGAGTTATATAGGAAAATCTTTAAAAATCTTCTTCTATGAATCCATAAGGCCTAGAGATTAGATATTTGGTATGTAGCATCATCTAATGGTTCATTACCAAGATTGTTCAAATCATGACCCTATGGTGATAAATGCCCCCGCACCAGGGGTCACTTGTTTAACATAGAGTTATATAGGAAAATCTTTAAAAATCTTCTTCTATGAATCCATAAGGCCTAGAGATTAGATATTTGGTATGTAGCATCATCTTATGGTTCATTACCAAGATTGAACAAATCATGACCTTATGGTGATAAATGCCCCCGCACCAGGTGTCACTTATTTTACATTGAGTTTTATAGGAAAACCTTTAAAAAAAATCTTCTACTATGAATCCATAAGGCCTAGAGATTAGATATTTGGTATGTAGCATCATCTAATGGTTCATTATCAAGATTTTCAAAATGGTAGCCCTTTGGAGATAAATGACCCCGCACTAAGTCTTCTCCTCTGAAACCATAAGGCCCAGTGCTTATATATTTGGTGTGTAGTATTGTCAGGGCTAAAATGTTTAAGATTGAGTTATATCAGAATTCTTGTCTGTTTAAAAACCATGTAATCAGTTGTAGCAATGGTACTCAGGTGAGCGTTTCAGGGCCATCATGGCCCTCTTGTTTAGACATTTCAAGAAATTTTGAATACATGTATTTTATAACCATCAAGCTATTATCTCATAGTAGGCAGTTTTGGAGTATTACAGCCCCTTTGTTTCTTTAATGTATATGTGAAAGTGGAATTGATAGGCTCAGGGGATATGTAATATGAACTTAAATAAAGCAGTGCTGCTCTTTCAGTCATAGCTCTGTGTGTCTGTTTTGTTATCCAGTGATCAACAATGGCCAGGATGGTGCCCAGTCTGTGTACCATCTGCATGTGCATGTGCTGGGAGGCAGACAGATGACTTGGCCCCCTGGGTAGGCTCACCACAGGATGGCAGGACCATACAGATACTAGTGACTGAACGGAGTATACAGTGATTACAGATGAATATTTCATGAGAGAGAAAAGAGCAAGAGAGAAATAGAGAGGGCATTTCTTTTAAAGATTTAGAGAGAGAGAGAGATAGAAAGCATTTCTTTTAAAGATTTAGAGAGAAAGAGAGAGAGAGCATTTCTTTCAAAGATTTAGAGAGGGAGAGTTAGAGAGAGCAGATTTATCATTTAGGGAGTCAAAAAGGTGCTAAGTTACACATGCAAGTAAATTTTGTGAACTGTGTAAGAAATTGACATTTCTATAATTATTGAGTTAAAGATTTATTTTGATTCCTTTTATTATTTATTGAGAACCAGCCAAGATGCTGTCACATATTAAATATTAAAGCATGTCTGTGATGACATACTAATATCCGTGTAAATGATCACAATCAAAATGTGAAAGGGAAGCTGTTGACAGTGAGGTACATTTGTCATATTCTTCTAAACTTTTAAGCTCACCTGAGCACGTAGTGCTCATATGAGCTTATAGCATCAATGGCTATCTGGCGTCCGTCTGTCGTCCACAATTATTTCAAATGACATCTCCGAAAACACTGGGCCAAATTTGATGAAAATTACCTGTGATGTTCCTTGCATGAAGCTCTACCAAAGTTGTTTAAATAGTTCCAGTCCATTGCATATCTGGGTCACAGGAGCTAAAAATAGATTTTTAAAGTGGAATCTTTAAAAATCTTCTACTCTAAAAACGCAAGGACTAGAGCTTAGATATTTGGTGTGTGGCATTTTCTTATGAACCATTACCAAGTTTGTTCAATTCATGACCCTGGGGTCGAAATTGGCCCGACCCAGGAGTCACTTGATTTTCCATAGACTTATTTAAGAAAAACTAGAAAAATCTTCTTGTCAGAAACCACAAGGCCTAGAGTTTAGATATTTGGTGTGTAAAACGGCCTAGTAGACCTCAACAAGTTTGCTCAAACCATGGCCCTGAGGGTCAAAATTTGCCGCGCCCCAGGGGTCACTTGATTTTACATAGACTAAATTCAACACAAAAAATGGAAAAAACTAGAAAAATCTTCTTATCAGAAACCACAAAGCCTAGAGTTTAGAAATTTGGTGAGTAACATGGCCTAGTGAACATCTACCAGTTTTGATCAAATCATGGCCCTGGGGTCAAAATTGGCTCCGTCCTAGGGGTCACTTGATTTTATATAGACTTATTAGAGCAATGAACTACAAAGTTTGAATGGCAGGTACATTTTTTGTGTTGAATTTAGATGATCTTGCTGTACTTCTGTATAGATTATGTATTCACTACGACTCGTAATACGATAATTAGCTCTGAGGGCAATGTTTCTCAGGTGAGCGATTCAGGGCCCTCTTGTTACATGAATTAGTGGAGGCATTCTTACGTGATGTTAATTAAAATTATGATGTCCGAGAGGCTATAATAAATTTTTTCTCCAAAATCAGTTTTATTTTGATTTTACATCAGGTTTTAAGATTTTTCTTTTACAGTTATTGAAAAAGAAGTTGTTATGCCCCTACCAAAAATGGGGTTGGGTGGGCATACAGATTTGCCTTTGTCCATACATACGTATGTACATACGTCCGTCCGAAACTTTTTGTGACATGCCTAACTCAGAAAGTATTTGTACTCAGACTTGATATTTTCAGGATATGAACTTGCACACCTGGGTATTTTCATGAACCGCGTTGAAGTCGAGTTATGGGCCTTTGTTTTTGAAAAATATTGAATTTTATGCTTGTGACACATGCAACTCTGAAAGTATTTGTACTATAGACTTGATACTTTATGGATATATTATTCAGGACATGAACTTGCACCTGGTATTTTTATCAAACCTTCGTAAAAGTTGAGTTTTATGGGCCTTTGTTTTTGAAAAATATGGAATTTTATGCTTGTGACACATGTAACTCTGAAAGTATTTGTACTATAAGGATTGAAATTTCTCGAATATATTACTCAGGACATTAACTAGTACACCTGGGTATTTTTATGCCCCCCCTCCCCCACCAAAATTTTTTTTATATAGATTTGCCTTTGTCAGTCCATCCATCCCAAAACTGTGACACAGGTACTCCTACATAAAAGCGGGGGTATTAATCACCTTCAGTGATAGCTCTAGTTAACTTTTTTCTTCAGTTAAAGAGACAGAACTCTATAGAGTAAAAGAGTGGACAACCACAGTGGATGCCACTCACCGCAGTTGAATCCGTAATATATCCTGTCACGTGACAGGTGTATGAAAACTACTACCTACAATTGTATGATATCAGGTGGCAGTGAAGTCACTTTCTGCAGCAACTCTAGTTCATTTGGAAACTGTTCATTATAATTTAACTGGTTACACTATCCCTTTCCCTCATATATACCCATTTTGATGCCCTCAATAGGTACCACATAAAGCCTGATCTGCAGAAAACTACAGTTAAACCTTACCAAATTTAATTACAAAATCCTCATTTCCAGACCACTGAGGAGCAGCGAACAGCATAAAACCTGATCAGCCTGCGAGTTATTCGCAGGCTGATCAGGTTTTATGCTGTTCGCATAGGTCTTTTCATGGTATCCTCTATGAGGGAAAGGGTTATTTGTTTTTTAGAAGAGGAAACAGTAAAGAGAATATACGAATACTGTAACATGGCCTTGGTTGTTTTCTATAGAAAAGTACCAATGTTTAATTTGGATACTGCTCACTTTTTAGTGGGCGTAGTTTCCACACTCATGCAACAACTGATGAAAAACCATGCAGTTATCTAATTAACCGCACAGTAATGGCGGACACCCAGTTAAACAATGGTAGCACAACCTTTAGGTGGTCCTTAGTATCACTTAGTAAGTGGAATCCAAATAAACCCTTTCCTCCACTCTTTTATTTTTCTTAAAGCTTTTTAAGTTCTTTTCTACATTAAGACAAAAAAATAAATAAAAATGAAGTAGAAATTAGCAGTGTAGCCATACGACATGGTACATAATGTCATTATGACCTATCACAAATAGCATATTTTGCCTCGATTCAGAAGAAAAGTGTTTTCCTTTCTTAAATTTTATTCGAAGCAGAAAATGGTGCTCAATACATAGGTATTAATGATGCTTTTGTCAGATGCACAGAATTTCAAAATAATCAGAGTTTGCTGTCACGAAAAGCACATCACTAGTGATGTTTTCCCAAATGCTTGAAACTGGTATAGTCACACTGAACTAGAGACTGAGAATATGGAAGAGAGTCTTTTGATGACAAGTTAACTTGTGATAAGAAAATATTTTCCGCACTGTTGTTCACATCCATGGTCAAATGCCAGACCTAACAACTTTAAAAGATTATCAGCACCAATTTAGTATGTCTTTTTTCTACTCAAAGGTACATGTTTATCTGTACAGAAGGCATCGAAATGTGAGGGTTTGTTTCGAATGAGTAATTTGATTGGTTGAGGGGAATCTTTCATTCACTGATAGGTCATTTTCATGGGGTTTCTCTTTGATACCCAAAGCACTAAATTTCTTAATCATCTGCATAAAAAAAATCAGACCGTAGTACTGCCCCCTTCCTACATTTTGGCCATGTTATATATTGCAGTGGCTTCACTCATGATCTTGCACACTCATGTATAGTGTGCGGGTTAATCAAGCTCATCTCATGAAGCCATGCTATATATTATAAAACCTCTCCATAAACCACATTTAGTTGTACTAAGATTGTGAGAGTAACTTCCTTTAAACTGTTTTACTGTGTGACATACTTCAGGCCAGCCATTAACAATTACAAATCTAAAAACTGGTTATAAAACAACAAAACCAACTATTATTCCGCATATAATTTATTTTAAGTCTATAACATTTTAAGAAATACAAAATTGGAGACCCTGAATGCAGGTTTGATTTATATAACAGTTTCCCTTTCAAAAGTTTTTTTTTTCTATTTGCCATAAACAAAAACAGGGATCATCCATTACAATATATTTGTTCTAAGATCTTAAATACCCTGAAAAGTAATTATTTAAAATAAAAAAAAAGAATATACAAATTTAAAAATAGTAAAACTACTTAAGTGCTATGAAAAACCATATAACACATCTTAAGCATTTCAAAATTTTGAAAGGAAATTTACAGCATAATACTAAAGTTATATGAAAAAGACAGATCACAGCTATGGGCACATCAAATGATGGAAACATTCCATGCCACACCTGCTTGATTTGCCAGGCTTTGTGCTTAAGATATGGACACAACTATTTACACATTGCATATAAAGCTACAGATTAAGCCATGTGTTCTCAAAAATGTTCAAAAGTATGACCTTCAATCTCAGACTCAAGATTTAACATGTATCAGACTACAGTCAAAGACCTATTAAACATGAGTACTGAGTCCAAGATTGTAATTACAGTACATATTTTGGCTAGGACAGTAAGTTTATAAAAGGGGCAATGGTTGATGGACAGGTCCCACCCCTGGCTAGAGAGACAAGCATTTATTTACATGTCGGAGTGTAACAATACACAATGGTACTGTAATATATGCAATTGGCAAACAGCATAAAATTTATTATTTACATAAAATTTATGGAAACAAGGTTATACATGTATATTACTCTCCTCACAATATAAGAGTGACTGAAGATTGAAGGAAGTTAGGTCTTAGACTATACTGGGTTATGCAAATGAGGCCAAAAAAGTAGCTGAAAATAAACAGAAAATGCAATTATACACAGCCAATCACAGCACAAGTGATGAGGAGATCCAACTTGAAGAAATCAATACTGCAAACACTACACAGCCACGGGAAAAAAGAACAAAATTTGAAGTTCCTTAACTTTCTGTGTCAGTAAGTTCTCACACTTCCAAGGCCGTTGTGTAGGAAATATTAACCTCAGCAGGCTAAATACTCAAAATTGAGTCAATATCTGGGTTACAATAAGTTACAGCTATACTTCTTCTCCAATGCCCCTCCTCTCTTTCTCACACACAAACACACATCAATCACACTTGTAACTAGTTTCTGTCAAAAATGATAAACAAACATCACAAACCTAGTCAGGTCATGATCAGGATTTCATGTGGTCAAGTGAGGGTGAGGACTAGGATACAGTGCAGACACACTTTTGTTTTTACAGATAACACCCATGTAGATCATCCTACAGCAAACAAATTAATATAGTAATAATAATAATAATGAAAAAAAAATATTTTTTTTCACTCTTACAATTAAGGACATTGGGTTGCCTCTACCTTGAACAGAAGAGCAGTTTATTCAGTACAAAGAACTCATTACAAAATTATACCCTTAATAATTCGTTAATAAGTTCTAGAATTCATTAAAACATTATACTCAATTTCCCTGATATAAATATTATCTCAATAAGGTCAAATAAAAGGACTATATTTGGATACGGGTTCACTGTTTAAACCTACTGTGTTTCATGGATAATTACATTTACTTGATATGCAATAAATCTTCTTTCTAGCATATGCATTTTTTTTACAAGCAAAGTAAGTCCAGCTGATAAATCCAACTGTGGAATGTTTCATTCACATGATGACATTTAAAGAAAACAACAACAAATGATCCAGCCAACTAATATGCTATAACATTCACAATAAACAACTTGCAGTCACTAAAACAATTTTCTATTCTACGTGATAAACATATTATCATTACAAATACTAGATTGATATTAAACAATTTCTTGACCAGATTAAATTCAATATATTATCTTTCAATTACTAATCCTTGACAAGCAATAACTGGTAAGGAAAAGAACACATACGCTAAATTGTTTTGCATCTAGCCACATGCATTTGTACACATGTCAATGTTAAGGCATGTTTATATCGTCTTTTCCTTCTCATCTGAACCTGTCTAAATGAATGACATATAAAAACGATTGAGCCTAGTCTGTGAACTTCCTGTTGGGGTTTCTGCCGAACATCATGACACGGAGCTCGGGGACCATCTGCTGACTCATGAGATCGAGACGACTCTCCAATGTGTTCTCCACAACAAACTTGTAACCCTGTGCTGTCAGCTCCACACCCCCAGATCTGCAATCAACACACAAATATGCTAGTCCCTCATTGTACTAGTCAGTCATCATGACTGGTTTGTCAAGCTAGTCACTTGGTCATTATACGCTGAATAATGAATCTACAGTTTAAGCACATAATTAACATACTTAAGTACATGGGAAGATCCTGTGTTGGTACAACTGGGTTACTCATATTGACACTAATCCAATGCAATTCTGAGAAAAAGTAAGTCTTCGTTGGGGGAATAATTTTTGTTGGTTTTGTCTGTGCGAGTTCTGTATGTCATTGGTCAAAGCTTCATTGTAAAATATTGTTGTAACAGTAACACAAGAGTGTTCTCTGGAACACATGTGTCACCTGCTGAAGCATGACAGAAAAAGCTTGACAGAAAGGCAGACAAATGGACAGACAATGGAAAAGTGATCCCTATGTATCGCCTCTGCTTACAGTAGGTGACACAACAAGACACCTTAATGTTTATTTTCCAACATTATTGATAATAATATCTTTATATGTACAAATATGACCACTTACATATCAGTGGGTAGGAAGTTTTCGTGGTCTACTGTGATTTTGACATCCTTCTTGCCTTGTGTTGCCTTCCTGTAGGCCTCAACAGCCGCTGGCCAAGCATCCTGAAATTGTTGGGAAAATAATATAGGTAAAAAAATTCATCGTTAAATTTAAACATTACTTTTATGTTAAACAGGCAAACAACTTTTTCATCTTATCCTTATTCTTCTTGATAAGTCCTAAGTTAAACCAGGGGCTTGTTTCACTAAACTTTGTACAAAATAATTCTTTGTAAGCATAAATTCACAGATGTAAACTTATATTTTTTTCCTATAATATTTTCCTTAAAAAAGGTGTTGTGTTTGTACAATGCAATGAAACAGGTCAACTCCTTCATGTTTAATTGTGAAAATATGGCATTAGTAGACACTATTCAGAACAAAAGACTTGTGACTTAGATCAAATTTGATTGTACTAAAGACACTATTCAGAACAAAAGACTTGTGACTTAGATCAAATTTGATTGTACAAGTTAGTGGAATGGGCCCCAGTTCTTGCAAACCCCAAAACTTAACCTTTAAATCTATAGTCACAGAATCAATCAACACTACCACTGGACCATGACAATTTTGATGAGGGCATCTTGATGACAGGACTAACATATATCTGGATCACCATCAGACACACCACATATACACATGTATTATCATTTGAGGTGTGCAGTTTTACCAGTATACCGCAGTCTGAAGCAGCTTGTGGTATAAACTGGAACAAGGACAAATAATACCAGTACTTCCGTCGTTTCCCAGATTACAGAAATGAACAAATACAAATTATCAATAATCGTGTCGTTACTGACAGTTTTATTGTATAGCAACAGCAAAAACCTGCAAAGAGATTATATAAATGTATCAATTTCCATTTAAATATTAGAAAAAACATTTTTAACTGAAAATATTCAGTTGTAATCATTAATGGCCTTAACTCGTTTTCCTTTGAAAAGTTTTAAAATATAAGTAGTCTTAATTCAAGTCCCCAGGACCACACCGCAACTATGTACAGACGTACCCTGACTAAATCCAGATCTACCTCCCGGCATCGGATTGTCACATTGGGCTCAAGGAGCTGGAACAGACCCTAGAAAAACAAAATAATTGAAAGAAACAAGATATCAAATAAACAGATTTTCTTAAACCTCGCAGTGTCCCATGATGCAGTGAGGCAGCTCCACTCACAACACTGGTACAGTATGACAGATAAGCCTCATACTATTTCTCTTTCTTTCTGCTCTCTGATGGTGCACTTATTTTTCTTTTCTTTTTTTTAAACATATTTCTTTATGACATTGTTTGGGTTACTGAAAATATTTTACAAACATATCATGAAAGAACATGGCTTGGTGACATAATTGTGTTGCAACCAATACTTATGATAGGAAATGAGTGTACCTGAGCTATAAGTCCCTCCAACAATTTCTTGTACTTGTTCTTATCAGATGTAATTTTACCCAACTGTTTCCTGGCCTCTTCAATTAGAGACTGCAAAATAAATACAGATAATACATGCAAACATAATATTATGACAGATCTATGAAATTATTTCAACCAGTATATACACAATATTTGCTTTTATCATATACCTATGTATGATACTACGCATTTTCAATCTGTTTCCTACAGCAAAAATACATAAACTGTATCAAGGTCCCAGCGTTTTCCAAACTAGTATCATGTCTCTTCCTTGTGTAAACATATTTCTATGTGCATATAATGGAGCTACTTTTATATGGCATCACTGCACAATGTGGATGTCCCTGATTTGAAAACGAAAGCTGTTTACACACTGCATATTATTATGCGCTGTGTATAACACGACCGGATAAGATTATTGTACTGTAACCTTGATAAAAAAATAGTTCCTTTGTTCTTTGTTTCTTTGTTGTTTAATGGTAAAATAATAAAGATATGTTTCAAATTAAATGCAAAGTTGAGAATACATATGTTTATATTATTTGAAGAGAAAAGTAGGTATATAATAAAAGGATCATTACGATCGTAGATTGATCCAAACAGTGTTATCAGCATTGTGATAAACAATTTACGGAATCACTCGAGCTAAAGCTACGTGATTTTCTGTAAATCTGTGTATCACTCAGCCTGATAACACTGTTCAGATCAATCTACAATAGTAATAATCCATTTTTACAATACCGATTTGATTTTTATACTTTTTGCCATACTCAAAGTAACATCATGTAAAGGAAAATACTTACAGGAAGAATAGTAGGTAAATGAAAATTGCTAGAATAACTATCAGGTAAATGAGAATAATTGCCAGGTAAATGAGAATAATTGCCAGGTATATGAAAATCACTGCAATGAATAGAAGAATTGTCTGCATTATTGCCGGGCATAGGAGAATAATTGTGATCAGTCAAGTGACGGTATTTGAAAAACACATCAAATGACACAAAACCAGGTTTTCAAATGTCCCCCAGGCAAACAAAACTTTTTTTAGTAACAGTGACCTTGACCCTACTGACCTGAAAATCAATCCAAACCTTCCACTTTACGTAAGGTATCTATCTACTAAATCTGATCATCATAACTCACTCCTAAAATGAAGTTATTTGACAGAAACAAAACATCTAATTTTTTATATCAATATCAAACACAATATCACAGCCATATTACATTATAAAATTCTGTCCTGTCATTGTGCTTACCTTTAAGTGATCTTCTCTTGCCTTGAGAACTTTCAATCTTGCTTGATTCAACAAATTTGAATTTTGGCTGAAAATAAATTGGAGATTTTGTACAACTGTTTAGACAATTTCACACAATGATTTTTCTTTTAAAGAATTTCTGATCTATTTAAACATGAAACTAATAAAAAAACAAGAGCACTGCACGCAGAGTTATGACCCTTGATGAGAATGTAACCTTGCTGGTACCGTATGGAATTGGCTATGGGGTGAGGGAAATTTCTGGTATTCAAACTTTCAAATATTCATTTTTTTATCATTATATATACCCTGACATATTGATAAAATAACTCTTCTATGCTGTAAGAGAAAGTGTGAGCTATCACTTTTCTCCTGAAGATGACATCTTGGCACAAAACAAAATAAATAAATGATAATTTAACAATATAACATGTCATTATTTCAAGTGGTTATAAATTTCAACCATTGGTAATACAGACTACTGTTAAGTATATAATTTGTGAATCCTCACATTTTCTTTTGCAATTCAACTTGTTTTTCCTTTCTTTCATAAAATTCCATTATTTTTACTCTCTGTTGTTGGACAAGACGCCCCTTCTCAATGTTAAATTCTTCCTCTGCCTGTAATAATAAGGAGCACATAATTACATTAAAATTGTCAAAATGCAACATATTCATATGTAAGATGTAATGTTTAAGTTTTAACTACTTCCCAAATTGATTTGTATCTGTGTTTTTTTAACCTGTCATCATTCAATTAAAAAAAAAACTCATAAAAAAACATACAAGTACATAAAACTGGAGCATGATCATTATAACATTAATTTGGATCTTTCTTCTTGATCATTCCTGGACTGAAAAGTATCTGAGAAGGTTTGGAATATCTCCCTAAACCCAAACAGGTTCTATGCCAGATTCACAATTCTGGTCACTGCCACAAAGTGACAGTGCCCATACTGACTACTGTGTTTTACATAAGATTTGTTTAATTGTAAATGATCTGTGAATAAAGAAAGACAATTACCTTAGCATCAATTTCTTCAGCTTTTTCATTGGCCTCTTGTTCAATAAAGGCCATCATATGTTTAATCTGCAAAATCAAAATTAGGATATTATTGCAAAATAAAGCAGAGTGCACCCGATATCCCCTTATTTATCTGTAACTAAAAATATAAGATTCATACTCTGGCAAAACCTTCAACTAGACATCACAATAAAATGTAATAAATACCCCCATATAGTGCTTTGATACAGAAAAGCCATGTACAACATTTCATAATATACAAAGGGAGATAAAAAAAAGGATACTGAAGAATTATGGTTCTTGGGCACCTGCACTCTCCTAGTCACCATCTATCTATATCTTAAGTTTCAAACAATGCACTTGAAATGTTTGCCAGTTATGTGCTGGACAAAACTTTATAGTGAAATTAAACTAAATGGAGATAATTCAACAATGGGACCGGTGAATTTATGGTGCTTAGACACTAGCAATCTATCTTAGGACCAGGTAAAATTATGGTGCTTAGACACTAGCAATCTATCTATTTTTAAGTTTCAATGAATCACATAAATAACACTAGTTACCCTCTAAACAAAATTTCATGAAAAATAAAAAGATAAATAAGTAATGGAACTAGGCAGAGTTATAGTTCTTGGGCACTGTAATAACATTTAATTTTACAGTCTCCATCTATCTATATTTTAATTTCCAAATCAACCCAATTTTGTAAGTTTTCTAAATGCCGCAGACAAAATTATAAAATTAAACAAAGAGAAAAATTACCGGTAATCTATAACTCACTTTCTTTATTAAAGTTATGTTATGGACAAAAACTTCAAAAAATGTTTGACAGAGTTATCTGCCTTATCTGTTGATGAGTCTTTTCATGTCATTATTCAGTTTGAAGCCAAAACCTTGTTGAAAAATAAGGAACAACACATCTCAGTTGACAAAGACCTATAATTCTTACAAAATCCTTGACACAGTTATCTGGTTTTGTTTGCTGATTGGTCATATTTTGAAAATTATTTAAAGTGTTTAAGCATTGCCAACTGCGAATATCGCAGTTACAAACATGGCAAGCTTCATGTAATTTGAGTGAAGGACGGCACTTGACGCGACAGGGTAATTCCTACATAGCCCCACTTCATTATGTGAAGCAGGGGTATACTGACTCTAGAGGGATTTACCAGACGCAGAATCTGTGTCCATATACACATTAACTAGTGACATGTATGTACAGAAATAAATTCTTGCTTTCAAGTGGACACTCGAAAGTTTGCACAGTTTTAATTCAGATCTATAAAACCAAGCATTCAATTTTGTAATTTGGAATTTTTATTAGGTTGAAATATATACAAAACAAGGGGTTAGAGTGCAACTAGGCTGAGTGCATATAAACACTTAGCCTAGTTTCAATCTCACCCCTCGAAAAGGATTATGTCTGCCATGAAAATATCATGATGGGTGTTTTGAGTCTCAGGGCTCAAGCTGTCCGTCGCCAAAGGTGCCAAATGCAACAAAATTATGAAACTCGGGCAAGATCTTTTAAGTGGCGAATGTGTAAGGTGCATACGAAGAAGAAATCAGTAAATTAGTGCCGCGGTTGTTTTAGTTCTGTAATGCGCAAAAATACAGGTTGCTCTACACTGTATACTACTTAAAGTAACCAGCACCTGCTGTGGGATTATCCAATCAACACGCATTCTAAGGCTTCCTAATTATGCAAAGATGTGGAATACTCGGATGGTATTGGCAGCTTATAACTTGTTTACATTTGTCGCACTCTCTACCAACTTTTGTTTATATCTGCATTTGGAACTGTAATGAAATTGCACAATCATCATAATGGCGGAAAACATCAGCAATGTTTCATTACTACCGTTTCTTTTAAAAGATTTAAATTGATTAATTGGTTTACCTAGCAAGATTCCAACTGGTAAAAATATAAATGACTCGATACTAATCGCTAATGAAGCGAGTCAAAACGTATCCAATCCAAAACATACCCAATATAGAACGTACCCAAGTATTTTTTTTAGCTCACCTGAGCATAGCTCAGGGTGAGCTTTTGGGATACTTGATTGTCCGTCGTCCGTCAACAATTTTGATGTTTACACACTAGAGGCCACAATTTTGATCCAATCTTCCTCAAACTTGGTCAGATTGTTTGTCTTGATAATATCTTGAACCCTTTCGAAAATGGGTCAGGTTGGATCCAAAAGTAGGTCAGTAGGTCAAATCTTAGAAAAATCTTGTTTATACACTAGAGGCCACAATTTTGATCCAATCTTCCTCAAAGCTGGTCAGAATGTTTGTCTTGATAATATCTTGAACCCTTTCGAAATTGGGTCAGGTTGGATCAAAAAGTAGGTCAGTAGGTCAAATCTTAGAAAAATCTTGTTTACACACTAGAGGCCACAATTTTGATCCAATCTTCCTCAAACTTGGTCAGATTGTTTGTCATGATGATATCTCGAATCTTAAGCAATCTGTTTTGTACAGGCAATGAATGATATTTTTCTCAGGTGAGCGATCTAGGGCCATCTTGGCCCTCTTGTTTTTTTTGTATTTTTTTTTTATAATTTCACTAGATATTTTCATATAATATTTTTGTTGGAAAATATATTATTCATTTTTACATGAATACGTATTTTTTTTTTGTCTTTTGTTGATGTAAAAAAAATAACCGGAATAGATCTCAGTGGAGATTAGATGTCTTGACAGCTAAAGAGTCTCTTGGTAGAGTACTGATAACACCTTGAAATACGGTGACCTTGTCCAAACATTTTCAGTATACAATCAATATGATGGGTTAAAAAAAACTTCTTCTTTAAAAAACAATAAATAAATAAATAAAATTACGTAAATCATGTGAGAAAATTATTTTTAAGCTATTTGACCAGAATGTGAAATTTGCCTTTTGATGTTCAAGATTAAAATGTGCTTCCGAATTAATTTACCCAAAGCAACTCATTACTTTAAAATAAGAACGTATTTTTCTATTTGTTTAATGACAAACGGTCCGACAGTCAGTCTGTCATATAAAAATCATATTATGCTTTATCAAAATAAGGCCGGTCGATGAGGCTTTCGACAAACGTCAGTCTTATTACTTGGCTTACGTATTTAAAAGATTTTCCCCATAGTGTGATGAAGAAAGATAAAAGTACAAAATTCGAATCATGCAAACCTGTTTTTGAACATCTTGGTCGCTAAGTGCCATCTTGAGAAGGTAGAAATTGGCAGATAAATTAAAAGAAGTCGCTAATTATGTTGTTGAGGTTCCGGAAGTAGTCTTCTTCTCGTGACTTGCAAAAACCGGTGACGTAGTAAGCACTTCCGGTATGAATGGAACGAAACGGAACTAGAAATAACCTACTCGCTGCAGTAAGTTTGTAAACTGATAGCTTATTATGCTTTGTTGCCCTTTCAGTGAAGAAAAATGTTCACTTGAATATAAGAATCTGTTAGTTGCTTAAAGTAATTTGATTTTCCTCTTATTAGATTCCCTAAAACTTATCCCCCCCGCAAAAAAGTAAAAAAATCTCCATTCCCAAAGTTTCAAATCAAAGCACTGAAGTTCTGTGTGTCTCAGCGAAAGAGTGTATTACGAGCTTAAATGAAATAAAGAAAGCTTGATGTTTTAGATTTGCATCCTTTAAATTGAGATATGCATATTGATATAAAACTTATAAACTGTAGGCAAGAGAAACAAGGAGGGTAAATGTGGCAATGTGCTAAATGTTAGCAGTCCACGTATTGAAACAAATGGTGTGTTCATCTTTCCTTGTAATGACCTTGTTAATGCAAGGTTAAAGCAGGTTTATAGCATTGTTTATTTGTTTTCGTTTTTTGGCATTGTTTGAAAATTTGATCCACATATATTAAATTCACTTTGATAAACAAAAGAAATCTGACAATCCTGTTCTCTCATCGCTATCAACGCTTTGATTTGTACTCGGTATCTTATCACAGTCTCTATTTATAGATTGAAGTAATTATGCAAATGTCAGTGGCTCGTTAGTTAACTTTGGATAGTGGATATATACAGGTCTTGGTCATTTTAAAGTGTAACATATATCTGATGGCGATAGTGTGAAGTGATTATAAGTATGTTACAATGATTTATATCGGACTTCAAGCTTTCTACATGGGTTATTGTAACACCATAAAATGACCGAAACCTTTATATTTTTATCCAAAATTGTATACGAGCCACCTTTGAATCAAAACAAACTATATTCCTCTGCATGGTAAACTGAAAGTTATGCAACATCATAGAGAAATGTGTTTATGCTTTTATGCCACAGACAATTATTTTGACCTGTTAATATATTTATTTTTTAAACAAAATTGATAATTCAGCACTTTTATTTAATCTCAGCATACTCTTTGTCGTAAAGATGTGTTAAATCGTTCAATCATTTTTACCTAATTGAGAGGTTCTTCGTTTTTCAAAGTCAAGAATCGAATGCTCAGAAAGTAGATATTATAGTTGTGAGTAACTATCACACAGTGACACACAACAAAAAACCAAGTCAGCTCTTCCCTTATTAATTAATATTCCTCCAAAAATATTAATGATGTCCATGATGTTGTTTTACTTGGGTACCCATGGGTTAGGTAGAAACAGGTCTCCCCATAGTCAGTGAAGCTCAAGGGTCAAATTGTTCCAAAATTGTAGAAAGAGCAATATTTCTAGTATTTTGTGGATCTTTTCTATCTTATTTTAAAGTAGATTCCTGACAATTTATTTTCAAGGGTCAATGAGCACCATTTCTGGAATTTCAAGGGTGTCCACTAAAACCCTGACTCACAAGTCAAAGGAGAGCCCTGAGAAAATTGCCAGTACCCTGGTACAGAATCATTACCCATTATCCTCATTTTCATATTTTCTTAATAACATAATTATATGGTG